>VMDR010003468.1:0-71787 GCA_007922815.1 Macrotus californicus
GGGATATAGGTTTTCATGATGGTCCTTGCCCACCTTCGCCATGTCTTCAAATTTTCCTTTCTCTGTAGCAGACATGGTCTTCCCACCTCTGAGCACTTCTTAGAAAATCTGAGAAGCTGACTGAAGCATCTGGGTGCTGCTTCTCTTGCTCTTCCCGACGAGTTTGCACGAAGGCTGTGTGATGATGTCACGCCTCTCGGCCTCTTAGATGCTCCTTTGTCCATATTTAGTTACTTCCCCTGAGCAAGGCTCCAGTTGCCCAGTGTCTGTCTGGCTCTCACTTGCCCTGGGGCTTTCCTGCAGAGCTCAGCTACTGCAGTGGTTGTGCCAATAAAGTTATCCACACGGTTTACAAGGCCCTTCCCAGCCTTTACTTTTCCACAGAGCTTCGTTTTCCACCACTGCGGCCCCACCGCTCCTCAAACGCCGCCCTCAGCACATCCTGTCTCTCAGGATCCCATATGTATTCGTCTGTCAAGGATGGACTCAGTTATCCTCTGCCATCTCCTCGTAGCAGCTCAACAAGGCAGTGTGAGTTGGTTATTCCCTCTTGGGGACTGTTATTACATTCAGTGTGGACTTAGATTATAACCCGGAGCATGCTTCATTACTGCATTTGTTTACCAGTCTGTCTCCCTCACTCCACTGGATGCTCCCCTAAAGCAGGGCCTGAGTGTCCCCCAGCTTCACTGCCCTAAGGCTCAGCACCGTGCCCAGCACACAGTGTTGGGCAAATCTTAAACGGATGATACAGATGAGGAAACTGAAGCCTGTGCCTGGAACAAGTAACCAACCTGATGGAAATGGACTTGGAGAGAGATATGTGATAAATCAGATCGTGCTTTTAATAGTCTAGGCAGCTGCTGAAGGCTGTTTGTAAACTGCTCCCCGGCCCCCCGCCCCCATGGCCATCCCCATGGCTGATGACCACCTATATATTCCCTTCACTCTTTGGGAAAATGGGGCTCAAATAGTTAGGAGAGCTTTAAGTTCATTAAAGACAAGGAAGGCCTTCTGGTTTCTGGGTTCTTGCAGATGAAAAGGTGAGCTGACTCAGAAAGCTGGACTTGGACCCTGGAGGCCTTCACAAAAGGCAGACTTGGTCAGGACCGAGTGAGAAGTCCTGTTAGAGGCCGGCAAAGGGCCGTCCCGGCGCCTGAACAGGCGGCCTCTGGAGGAGGCCCGTGAGGAGCAGAGGAACCAGCCAGAGGACTCCAGTGTCTCCATGTTCCCAGGGAGCTCGAGGATGTTTGGGGGAGGGGAGACGGACGAGGGAGCCCTCGCTAATTAAGCCTCTACCCATGAGCGAATGTGAGGCTAATAAGGCGGCCCCATTCCAGGGCACCTCCACACCAAGCCAGCCGGTCTGCCTGTTTATTGCCCGTATGGAGATCATTAATGCCTCCTGACACTGGGGTCACTTCTAGGGTCAATCCCTGAGCCCGGTCTGCAAAACAAGGGGAAATGAACTTCCCAGCACATGTGGCTCAGGCTTGGTGGGGAGGGGGGCCTCCTAGCACCCCACACCTCAGCTGTGGGATAGATCAGCACCCCAGGTTGTCGGGACCCCCCAGCACAATCTCTGCGGCTCAAGCTGGACTCTAGGGGAGTGGTCCCGGGGAAGGGCAAAGGGGAGGCCCTCGCCTGGGCTGGGACAACCCCCACTGAGGCTGTCCCAACCGACAGACGGACACTAATCCCCTGGCGACTGGCTGGAGTGGTGTCTGGGAACTGCAGCTGCAGCCTGACAGGGGCCAGGCTCTGGCCACAGGTGGCGGGAAGGCCCAGGCCAGGCGGCCACGTGGGCACTAACTACAGACTGGCCCCACCCTCCCCCACTTTCCACTCGGTGATTGGGCCCCATACTGCTCCGGAACCAAGATGGCGTGGGGGCGGGGTTCCAGGCCCAGCCAAGCTGCGATTGGTGCAGCCCAGGCCCTTCGCACTGAAGGATGGCCTGAGCAGCCACTCAGGCAGCTCCCGCGGTGGTGGCGGACAGTGGCTGCCTCACCTCACACTTAAGTATCCAAGGCTGCTTCGCTAACCCACGTCCCCCAGCCTGGGAAGGGCCAAGGTGGGAGCAAGGAGCCCCCAGATGGTCCTGCACGCAGGCCCTGCCTAATCCAGGGCCTCTTCCTCAGTAATGACCAGAACTGGGAATCAGACCCTACCTGCCCAGGAAGAAGCCAAGAAAACCCCCAACTAGCTTGGAGGAAATCGGTGGGATTATGAGGTTAATGCCAGAGCAGACTGAGTGGCAGTTTCCAAATAAATGATCCCAGGAGGACATGGCTGAGGTTAAAAGAAGCCCAATAAATAAAGGACCGTGTTCAAAGGAGAAACTTCAGAAAATGCTGGGATGTGAGGGTCCGGCCTAGGGACTCCTTCCTGTCCTCCCCTTCCAGGGCCTGTTGAATTCTAGAGGAGCCACAGCCTCGGGCCCTGCCTTCCAAGACCGCACAGACTGGGGGCTGTGCCCGTTCAGTGCCAGTGTTGGCACAGCTCCTGGGCTCAGGGCTCCTTGGCCAGCTCCATCCACCCAGCTTTGGGGGCCGAGTGAGGGAATGGAAACTCTTACTGGAGGTCTGAGCAGTTAACAGAGCCCCAACATGTCTCTGATTTCTTAGAGACAGAGAAAGGACCAGCTGCAGCAACAGGAGTTGAAGCTAGATGTTAGGAGGTACTTCCCGAACATAGAGGCAGCCTATGGATCTTGGAGGTAAGGAACAATAGAGGATTTTATTCCAGATGAAAGCACATTTATCCTTATCCCATTGTACCCGGTTAGTCAGGAGAGTGTGACCAGCTAGAAAGGGCCATAGGCACCACCTCTGCACATGGAAAGCTTGTGGTAGGGTCTGTGTGCCATGCTCTCCATTCCACCGTCAGCGTGTCCCGGTGAATGAGCAGCCCACTCCCATGGATCCTGCTGACATCCCAATGGCCAGCTTGGTGGAAGTCACTGGGAGACAGAGCGTGATGTTCTTGGGACAAGAAGGATGTGAGGTACTATGTCTCTCTTTTGGAAGTCTAAAGAGATGATTAAGTCTTTGGTCTTTGGGTGGCTGTTTTAATTTTTAGAGAATGAACAATAAGGATAGTTCAGATGTTGGGCTCTGGAGTCTTATAAGTCCAATAGGTTCAAATCCCAACTTCATTTTCTGGTTGGAGGACCTTGAACAAATTACCCAATTTCTTCATCTGTGAAATGGGAATTATGATAGTATGCGTCTGTCTGATAGGATGGTAAGGTTGGAATGAGAGAATGTACGTATACCTCTTAGAATCTGGCCAAACACATTGTAGATGGTCAATAAATATTAAACTGTTATCGTGAGCCCTTAAATCACTTTTATGTCTGATAGCACTTTATCCTTTCCACTACCCTCGGAGGTGGCTGTTATTGTTATTAAGTTCAATTGATAGATGAGGAAACAGAAGCTGAAAGCTGATCATGCTTTAGGTCCGTCAGTAAACAGCCTTCAGGGGACCTAAATTCAGATTTCTTGAGGTTCAAACTTCAAGGGCTTTGTGATATTCTCTCATTCTTGAATTCTAATTTGTTTTAGTCCCTCATTCAAAAAAAAAAAATCCTTGCGGATCCAAATTAAAAGTCGGTTTTCTATCATTCGTGCTAAGGAAGAATGGAGGGAAGAAAGAGGAGAAAAGAAATGGGTTTTGGGTAATTAAGTGATTCCTTTGACTTACAATTTTTTTAAAGCCTAATTCAGCTCTACCATCCTCAGTCAGATAGCAAAGTAAGTGTGTATCAGAGAATTTCTACTGAAGGAACTGGAAGGAAGTTGCAGTTTAAGAACATGTCATGTCATGGGGAAGAAAGTGTAATCTTCAAAGAATCCACCTGCAGACAAGGATTCTAGAACAGAAGGTCTAGATTGCTATCCCTGACTGTGGAACCCTAGACTTGCTCAGGCCTCATGTCTGTAGGACCTCAGATGAAAGCTACGGGAAGCATCCAGTCACTGCCCGGCCCTCAGTCCTGAGGGGGCTCAGACCAGTCTACCTTGCCCAGGTCAGGGATCAGGTCAGCCCCGACCCCAGTTCCTTCTAACTGTGAGTTTCCTGATTCTCTCTGTGGGAGAAGGCGTGGGAGAAGGCCTGGGAGGCCAAGGTGAGAGGTCAGGTGAACAGATCAGCATCTGTGGTATGAGGGGAAGCACCTGCAGCAGCAGCTGCCATCTACTGCCCATCCCCCTTGCTCAACCCTCCACATTTCCAGAACGAGCCAAACTCCTGCCTGCACCCCAGTTGTCCTGTGCTTGATAACCCCAATGGGATATGGGCTGGGGAATCCCAGAACAAAGATTTGGGGCTACAGGGTAACAGTAAAGCCACAGGGGATGGGTAAATTTCCTGCTGCCTCACCCATCTTTTCCTTGGGGGGGGTGCTTAGTAAAGATCCCTGTTTTAGATCCCAGCACACACAGAATACCATGGTGGAAGGGAGGGAAGGGGGATTTTGTCTCCTGCTTTTGAATGGGAAGGCGTGTGCCCAGATACCCAGGTAAGTGTCTTTCATTATGGGGCACATCCGGACTCACTCTACACTGAGCTGGGACTTTACGTCTCAGGAGTGTACTTGGCTGTAAGTAACAGACCCGGACTAACAATGATGTAGAGAAATAGGGTTTCCCCCCCTCACATTACAGGAACGCCCAGGCTCTTTTGCTCTGATACCCCCAACATAGGGACCTTCATCCTTCTTGCTCCAAGGTCTCTGGAGGGTGAGAACTCCAAGAATCTCATCGACAGGGGAAGAGAAGACTATGTCTTCCCCACTGTCGAGAAAGCAAAAAATTCCCCAACCTTCTTCCCCTCCAGTCTTCCACTCAGGCCTCATTGGACAACAGTGCCCATGCCTAGCTACAAGGGAGGCCAGGCGGGCAGGGGATGGGATTCCCGTGCTTGGCACAGAACCACAGTCCTCAACTTGGCCCTGTTCTCAGAGATTCTGACTCACTAGGTTTGGAGTTGGGGCTTGATACTGGAATTTATCAAATGCTCCAAAAACCTAGGTTTAAAAAAAAAATTGTAATGGCTTTTCACCACACTATGGGGCCAGCTCAAGCACATTAGTTATCTGCAACCAAAACCACCCTAGGCTCTGGGCAAGCCATCTTTCTGCACTGACTGGGATTCTGCAGCGTATCCTGCAGGCCCTGCTCCTGTTGGGATTAATTATTTCGGTGATTAATCAGTGAGTGTGCAGGTCATTCATTAGTGAATTTGCAATTAGTAACTAGTTAGCCAATTAACTGACTAACTAAAGGAATGGTTAGTTGGCCTTTCCTCTTGTTTATGTGTCTGGCACAGAGTAAGCACTTAATAACTATTTCTTTTAGTAAATGAATCCATAAAATGGAGATAAAGTAGAATTAATACAGAATCAAATGAGACAGTAGCTGCGAAACCGCTTTGTAAATGGCAGTATACTGTATAGATGCAAGAAAAAACATTTACCTGAAAAACTACTTTAAAATTTAGGATCAGGACAAAGTTCGCTCCCCAACCCTTCACCAATGAAGCACGGCCTTCACCTGTCCGAAGTGGGGAACTGCCATTTTCCCTGTTGTTGACAAGCCAGATTTTGCTTTCAGTAACTTCCTCAACACTTAGCGATCACATGTATTCTTTCTCCGTCTTGCTTGATCCTGTTTGGTCTTTCTACTTGTATTTTTATTAGCTTACTGTAGTTGTGAACCACCTAAGCCTTTTTGGGACAGGAGATGGGGTAACGCAAAAAAAATACACGGGAACTAACCTTTATTAACTATGTACTGCACGCCAGACGTTTGCATCCATCAACTTAGCCAAGCCTCACAATAAGCAAGTAGGTCGGCAGGATCGTCCTTATTTTATGTAAGTGTTAAGGGACTTGCCCAGGGTCACAGAGCTGCTAACTGGTGAGCCAAGAGTCAGAACCAGGTTTCAAAACCGAGGGTCAGTCTGACACCAAACCTGAGGACTTTCCCCTAAGCCAGTCCAAGTTGGTGTGGGAGATGGTTGGATATGGCCAACTATTTGCTTACCTAATTGAGAAGAGTTTTTGTACCTTGAACTCCTCAAATTCGTTTTGGAAAATAAGTGATCTTTTTCTTTCCTCCACAGACCATTTATCAGCAAATACTATATTTCATCTATTGTCAGCTACTCTATTATTTTTTAAAAGATTTTATTTATTGATGTTGAGACAGAGAGGAAAGGAGGGAGAAAGAGAGGAAGAGAAACATCAATGTGTGGTTGCCTCTTGCACACCCCTCACCGGGGACCTGGCCTGCAACCCAGGCATGTGCCCCGACTGGGACTTGAACTGGCGACCCTTGGGTTTGCAGGATAGCACTCCATCCACTGAGTCACACCAGCCAGGGCAACTACTCTATTATTTTATGTACCACTGAGAAGAAAAAACACTAAACTATGACACACCATTGATTTTAAGGTGTATCCCAATTTCAGAGACATCAAAATGTGAAAAATATGTGCCTTAGAATCAACGAAGTACTCCATTCTAGTAATGGAGAGTGTGTGTACATAGCTTCCCTCTCGCTCCTACTTGCTTGCTGGCAGGTTTGTGCTTTCCTTTTTATTGCCCGAAACTTGCCTGTCCCTTCCACATCTTGTCTGCCGTGTCATCATGGACAAGTCGGTACTGATTCGGACTGTGGGTCCACGAGTCTCCTAAAAGCCTTGCACTTGAAGAAAGTCTCTACTCTAGTTTCTGGAAAGAGCTATACTGGATGGTCTCACTATGAACTTCCTCCAATGACTGTCAACAAAATTCTTTCCGGAATCTGGCCTAACTCTCAGCTTACCGTGGCACCAGGAGATGTCCTGCCTTCCCTGTTCACCATCCCAATGCAGGAGTCGTGGGTTAGTCTGTGTACTGTTTATTTGCAGGCATTTCCCTACAGGCCCTTGGAGAGGACAGGGAGGGGGCTTGGGAGCAGAAGCTGAGGCGTGTCATCCAGTTCTCAGTAACACAGGAAACATGACTCCCCAGGCGTCTCCTGAAACACCAGGGCCTTCCCTTTCTCAGCTTCAGGAGGAGGCAGGATGCAGGGAGGGTTAAGCTTCTCTACCCTTCTTAGACCTTACTTCCCCTTCCTGGTTTGGGACTCCATGAGACAACTCAGGAAGGGAAGATGGGGTAGCAGGGCCTGGTGCTTCTGCGGGAGAAGGGCATCCCCGGGCAGTGGGCCCACTGTGGAGCCGGGTTGCAGGCCTGACAGCAGCAGTTGGCTTTTCTGAGTTGGTGTTTTGCTTCCTCCTTTGAGTGCGGGGGGGTGGGGAGGCACTGATGCTGGCTTTCCATTTCCTAGCATTAGAAAAGGGACAGATCTATCCAGGGAAGGAATTTCCTCTTCCTGTTCCCTTCCCTGTGATTTTGAGGTCAGAATCTGGAAAGGAGCAGAGGCTGATTGGAAAGGTTGGAGACACCAGGACAGGGAGATGCAGCCCAGGCTGTGGATCAAGGGGCCAATCCGGGACTCCTATTGACGGAGGACTCTGGGGCCTTTGGGATAAGTGGGCAGGCCTACCCTGGCCCCAGCATTCTGGGCATGTGTCAGGCAGTGAGGCGTGGGCATGAGCTGAGGTCCACGTGGGTCGATCTGCTGCGGAGCTAAAGGGTCCTGTGGGGAGGTACAGACAGAGAGAGAGAAACAGAGGTAAGTGGAGTCAGAGACCGTGCGGTGAGGTCTAGGCAGCTGAGGGGGCCTCACTTTCTGAGGCACAGAGGCCGGCTGGCTCCAAGCGGGGCTTCCCGGCCTGGAGCAGGCATTGGGCTTCCTCTTCAGCTCTCTGGGATCTCGGGGAGCTGCTGGCAGACTCCTGGTCTTCGCCGCAATTTCCCCAAGAGGCTCTGCCAAGCCTGGCACCTCGGAGCCTGGGCCTGGGCTCCGATTCAGAGGCTGGCGAAGCACCTCCCTGCCGCCTGCGCAGCTCCAGGCCTCCTCCTGGTCGGAGCGCAGGGCCTGCCCTCCCGCGTGACCCCGGGGCCGACTCCCAGCCCGCTGTCCCCTGCGCCCCGACGAGCAGGGTCCGGGAGCAGAGGGGCCGTGCTCAGACCAGGCCGTGCGGGCCGTGGCCACGGTGCTGGGAACCGACAGCAGGAGCGAGCGGCGGCCGGAGCGCGTAGGTGTGAGAATGTGTGCCGGGCATGGTCGGCCGACGGAGCGCCGGGCAGCGGCGCGCGGGCCCCGGAGACGGGGAAGCGCCCGGCGAGGAACCGACGCGCGCCCGGGAGTCGGGCTCGGACGGGGGGTGTGCGGGCCGGGCGCCCGTCTGGAAGTGGCCGCAGCCCGCGCAGGCCCCGCAGAGGAGCGTCCCGCGTGCGGCCGCGCCAGCGCTCGGGGCTTGCCGTCCTGGGTGTCGAGCCTCGGGTGGGGGTCGCGCGGCGCGGCCGGTCCTCTCTCCCGCTCTTCCCGCCCCTCTAATCCAAACCATGCGGGCTCCGGGCCCGGCCCGGCCGGCAGGACCGAGGGCCGCAGGGAGGGCCCCGGGCCGCGTGCTGGGGGGGCAGCGGCCCGCGCCGAGCTCAGGGTCCTGGGGCCGCGGAGCCCGGGGACCCTTGAGACCCCCTCCACGGGGGGCGGCGGGCGCAGACTGATTGACAGCGTCGACGTCAGAGGGGGGGCGTCCCCGCGGGGAGGGAGGGGGGCGGGGAGGGAGCTGAGGCCCCGAAGTGCAGCCGCGGAGACCGAGGGCCGGCTCCAGAGCCGGGATGTGACCGGCCCGAGGGCGCGGCGGGCAGCGGGATCCCGACCCAGCGGCCGATTCGGAGGCCCAGCCGTCCCGCGTCCCTCGGACCCGCGCCTGCAGCGGACTCGGGCCGCAGGCGCCTCCGCATGCGGCAGCGCAGTTAGGGTGAGTGCGGGTCCGGCGGGGGCGGGGGCGAGCCGGGCGTGGGACGGACGGGGCCCGCTGAGCCCGGGGCTAGCCCGCTGAGCGCAGAGGAAGACGAGCTGGAAGTGAGCGCGTGACGAGACGGGGCGAGGACCTCGGGGACGGTCAAGGCCGACAGGAGGCGGCGAGAAGTGCGTCAGACCTGGCTGCCGCCTCGGCCGATTCCCAGCGGTTGGGGCGTGAGCGCTCCTCTCGCAGTCACCGGGCGAGGTGGGTCTAGGAACCCACGAACAGAAAGCGCCGGCGCCGAAGGAGCAAGGTTAAGCCGCGGTGGCCTTGAGATGGGCGTTTGCAGAACAAGACAGGCCAAGGGAGAGGGCTCGGTTACTTGCGGTAAATATCGATGTAGAAATGTGTGTGGTGGGAACACTGGACTTCAGAGCCTTTGATGTAACAAAATTAAAGCAAGGAGCATTGTATGTGATAACGATCGATGATCAAGAATGATCAGCATGTGAGCAAGCCAGAACCAAAGAAAGAGGGCTGAGCGGGCTGAGTAACACAGCGCTCGGACTGCAAAACGACAATTAAATAATCGTGGCTTTCATAACCAAGTGAAAACTGTAACTGCAAATTTAAAAGGATCATAGACAAAGTAACTTTAAATGATAGGAATAATGTGATAAGAGCCATTGTGTTAAAATCAATAGCAATACCATAAGAACCAGTAGCAGTGTAACAAATGATAAAAGTGTAGTAAAAATGTGAAGAAGACCCGCTACTGAGGGAAATGCTAATAATATTAGTAAAGTTGACAGACCACTGCCATATAATTTATTATTATACCATCATGAATGATTAAATAAATATTAACCCGAATCTAAAGAGCAATGGTAAATACAAATAAAGGGGGCAAGTAGAACTGCTGGAGCGACAGGACAATTTATGACCAAGGCATTAATAGCCTGAACAACATTATAAATAATGGCAGAATAATAAGAAGTATTGTGCCAGCGTGACGAAAAACGATCAGAACATTAAGAACCACAGCAGTGCCACAAGTTATGACAACGGGACACGTAGCGATGCGATGGAAGACAACTAGCGAGCTCAGATCTGCAGTGATACCGGCAATGGCAAAGTCACAAGATGCGGTGACGAGGTGATGAAGAATTTGTGAGTGTTAGGAACAGTCCTAACAAAAACAAATAACGATGAAATAGCAAGAAATGTTACATAGTGTAAGGATGTGAAAAAAATGAACGTGAATATTGAGAACGACAATATTACAAGTTATGGTAAATGAGGTTTTGAAGCCATGACACAGTACAAAAGGAGACCAAGGAAACATTTTCGGGGCACATAGAAAAAATGAAAATGTGCCGGATTAGCACGACCTATGGAAACCCCAGGCCCTAGAATGAGGGAGCCCTGACGGGAAAGCAAGAAGGCCCGTATTTAATAACGATGACTTCATAAATCAGACTCATACTTTAACCATATAGGATTAAAAATAAGAAGTACCAGTAATTTACGCGGTAGGATAAATATTCTTCATGTTATTGAACTGAGCAGACTACTAGTCTGATAACAGGGACAATTAAAACGTAACAATTCCCCCCGGAGCAAGGACAGTGTCACCAGTAATCCAGGGTAAAAAGAAAAACGCTCTTCTTGGAGAGCGAGGCCGGCCGCGCCCGCAGAGGGTCCCGGAGAGGGGCGAGTGCGGGCCGGCTGTGCCGAGCGAGCGGACCGCGGGGACGGCCTCTCTGCGCCCGCCGGGCGGGAAGAAGCGGAAATCAGCGGGAGCTCCTGGGCTGTCGGGATTTGGCTCCCTGACCGAGAGGGAAGGAAGAGGTGAACCCCGAGGAGGGGAAGCAGAGCGCGGCGAGGCCCTCGTCCGGAGTCTGGGCGGCGGACGCGCTCCACCCGATGAGCTGGAGGGCGCCGCTGCACAGCTCTGAGTGCGACAAGTGTCCCGCAGAGGACCTAGTGGCCTAGGCGGCATCACGGCCAGGTGGCCCCTCCTCCTGGCCCCGCGCTTGCTGGCCGCACCTCGGACCAGCCGATATTGGGCACCCATCCCGACTGGCACCAGTTACAGGCAAATCCAGCGTCTTGGACCAGGGCGCCCAATGACCCTCATCTCGCAGAATCCCCTCGCCCAGGGGCTCCTCCTGGGTTTCCCAGTCCAGGCCTCAGAACCCACCCGTGGGTGGAGTGAGGTTCTGTTGCTGGTCATGCGGGGCGAGCCTTGTTCCCTGTTGCTGGTGGCCTGAGGACCAGCCGGGGCTGTCAGCCTTATCTTTACAGGCTTTTCCCAGCCCCAGCTGGCCCTGGCCCCCTTTTATCTCCTTGGTTGCACTTGGCTTATTTACTTTGTGAGGCCCTGGGAGCCAAAGTCTAGGCCCTTAGGATGGGGAGACCAGTGGACAGGAGGGATGAGGGCCTGCATCTCGGATTGCCCAGAGAGACCCAGGGAAGAAGGGAACAGAAAGAAGGTAGGAGGAGAAAGGGGGAACATTCTTCCACAGACACACATGCAGAGAGGCACCCAGACGCACAGAAAGCCCCACCAGAACTTGCCCAGATCCAGAAGGAGGGAGCGAGCAGGGAGGTGGCCAGAAGCAGAAACAATGCGGGAGTGCACCCGTGCTGGAGGCAGGGCAGGCAGGGCTCTGCAGGCTGGGCCCTCATCCTGATGCCCAGGACCAGCAGGCACATGGGCAGGTGGGTGAATAGTCCTCGACACCTGGGGAAGGATGGCAGTGCCCAGGGGGAGGAGTAGGCTGTGCCTGTGAGGGGACCTGCCCTGGTCCTTAGCTGGGAAGAGTCTGGGTCCCTTGCTCCAGAGCTGAGCTCTTTGGAGCTGAAAGTGTGAGCCAGTGAGGAGAATGTGAAGGCAAGGCTGGGGAAGCTCCTGGCTGAATTCAGGGCCTGATACAGGCCAGCCTCAGGGGGCTGTGGCTGTTTGGGTGACTGGGGGGCTCTATGAGGATGCTGTGCCTGGGTGTGAGGATGTGTATGCTACATGGGTGACACAAGGTGTTGGTGAGGGTGGGAATGTGCAGGAGTAAAAGCCTGTGGTTCAGGAAGTCTGTCCCTGACTGCGGGTGAAGCGAGCGGGTGAGCAGGGGCATGAGGGGTCGCCCAGCCCTAGGCCTTTTCTGCAGGTGGAGCCCCAGGAGCTTGTGTCCTGCCCTCCTAGCCCCGTTCTTCTCTCCTGTCTGCCCTGGCCCAAGAGTGAGCCTGGACTCCAGCTATTAGAGAGCAGTCCCAAAGACTCAGGCATCAGGCTCAGCTGGAGCCCAACAGGAGGGAGGGACTGGGGGTACAGCTGAGTGCGATGGTGAGAGGCGGTCCTTCCCCCCCAGACCTACGCATCACGCAGCCCCACACCCTGGGCGGGCAGACCTCGAACCGCACTCAGACCCTCCCAGGTCCAGAACCCAGAGGGAGGAGGCGGGGAGGGTCCTGCCCTGGCATATCCTCCCTCCCCCAGCTCAGGAGGGGGCGGGGTCCACGTGCGCCAGGGTGGCCTCCCCACCTCGCCTCAGCTCGAGAGGGCTGCAGGGTCCTCTGACCAGTGTGGACGTGGGCCTGTGACTGGTGTGTGCTGTGCCCGCAGGAGATGCTGCAGGACAAGGGCCTGTCAGAGAGCGAGGAGGCCTTCCGGGCCCCTGGCCCAGCGCTCGGTGAGGCCAACGCCGCCAACCCCGCCAGCGCCCCTGAGCCAGCGCTGGCCGCGCCTGGCCTCAGCGGAGCCACGCTGGGCAGCCCCCCAGGCCCCGGGGCGGACACCGCTACCACCGCCGCAGCGGAGCAGGTGGGTGCGCGCCTGCCATCAGGCAGAGGTCAGGCAGTGGTCTGTCTGCAGGGCCGCAGGCGTCTGTCGGTCAGCCCCACTGCGGGCAGAACTCGCTTCCTGGGGCACCTGGCTATGTCCTGGGCCGTCTTCCTGATGATGCTCCCCCTGGGCAGGGGTTCGCTCTCTCTGCCTTTCCTCCCCCCTCCACTAGGATTCGTCGGGCTACCCTGGGATAGGTGAGGGACAGGAGGGAGCCAGGCTAAGTGTCTAGTTCCTGAGACCTGAGAGGCTGGGGGTCAACGCCTGGCACTGGGCGGGAAGAACGGCCCTGACGGCCCCAGTGTGTGCGGGAGCCGTTGCAGAGCTCAGAGGCCGCAGGGACTTCACTGGGAAGGTCACAGTGATAACCAGATGATGACAGTGAATGGAAAGCATCTGTGCATGCACGCCTTCGGCCCGTGCGGGTCTGCGGGTGCGTGCATCTGGCCGAGGAGGTGGCCCCTCCTGGGTCCGTGCGCCTGCAGCCCACCTGTGGCTATGTCCGCACGTGGAAAGCTTATGTTTGTGTGCAAGTGGGTCATCTCTCCTGGCACGGGCAGTCTGTGTGTCCTCTGCTGGCCTGTCTACAGGTGCAGCTCCGAAGGAGGGGCTTCAGCTACGGATTGCATGCTTTAAAAATTCATCCATGATACGGACTAATTTTGTGAAATGAAATCTTGAGGCATGGGCTCCCAGGACTGGCAGTGTTTCTGCATAGTCCCATGGGCCTGTGTTCTCCTTTCTGAGGGGCTCCGCTGGGGCCGCTGGGAACGTGGGCCAGGCCGACAACACAATCCCTCTCCCTCCCATCTCTAGACCATCGAGAACATCAAGGTGGGCCTGCATGAGAAGGAGCTCTGGAGGAAGTTCCACGAGGCGGGCACGGAGATGATCATCACCAAGGCGGGCAGGTCAGCTCCAGGAGATATGCTCCGAGGGGTAGATGGGTGAGAGCAGTGGAGATCCCCAGGGGCACCCTTAGCACTCCTCTGGGTCTCCAGCCTGGTAGGGGAAAGACCAGAGTTTCCTCCACCACTCTGGCCTTAGGTCCCAGCCAGGACTTCAGACTGGGTCTTGGAAACCCGCAGGAGGCCAGCCTTCCAGGGGCGCCCAGGAGGGAAGGAGGGAGGAGAGGGGCAGCACTATGTAAATGAGTGCAAATTAAAATCTCGATGCTGGGGGTCCCCTCTAGGGCAGTTTTGCCCCCCTGGGGGGCTACTTTGCCCTCATCGTTTTGGAGACCTGCGGGGTTTCTCAGGATTGCATTGACCAGGGACCTGGAGATGCCCCTCAACAAATAGAGGAAGGGGACAGGGCCATGTTTCCCTATTTCCATAACGCTTGGCGGGCAGTGGGAACCTCAAGTGTCTGGTCCCACCGATACCGCTTTCTGATACCAGCCCCCTCCTCCGGGCAAGGGGAAGGCACCATTGGGTCCTGTGTGTGCGTTGTTTGGGAAGCAGCTCTCGGGTGGCTGCCAGAGAGGGATGATTTATAAAGTGGAAACATCTTTAAAATGCGCTGGTGTCTGTGGGAGAGACCCAGGAGGAGAGGATGAGAGGAGGAAGACTCAGACGGAGAGATTGGCTGCCGCCAGGAGACTGGGGTGGGGCAGCCGGAGAGCACAGAGAGCGGCTATCAGGTGAAGAAGGGAGACTGCAGAAAGAGAAGCAGGAGGGTTCAGGTTCAGAAAACCCCCTTGTCCTCACTCCCTCTCCCGACCCACTCTACCTCCTTCACATACTCACACTTGATTTTGATCCTTGGGGGACAGGTTGGGTGTGAAACTGTCCCTTGGCCTGGCTGTGGGCCCATCACTGGGTTTTCTGAGGACTAAGATGGTGAAGCGTCAGGGGCCAGGGATCTGGAGTCAGGCAGCAGGGGCTTCGGTTCCAGCTCAGCTACTTCCATCTGCGCAGCCCTCAGGCAAGGGTCTCTGCCCCCTCCTCATCTCCAGCTGTAAAATAATAGGTCCTTCTTCATACAGTTGTGTGTAAAGCACTCAGCACACCTCCTGCACATGTAAGTGCACAATAAACTCTAGCTGTAACATGAATATAACAAATGCTAATAATATTAATCATAGTTAAGAGAAACGTCTGGCATCCAGTCAGCATTTCTCTCCCTACTTTTTACAGAACTCTGTTGAACTGCTTAGGCTATTCAAAGAAAATGAAAAGCTGGTGGCTTGCAGCGTAGGGGTGCTGTGGCCCTTCTCCTCTGCTCACTGGCCAGCCTCGGGAGGCTTCTTTTGTTTTGTTGTGGGTGGGGGTCTGGGCACTTGGCTAAGACCCCCTTGCCTAAGGACCCTCTTGCCTAAGTCAGGGAGGCTCTCTAGCAGGAGAGGGAGCCATTAGATGTCAGGGCCTGAGCTTGCTGCATTTGGGGGTTGGGGGAGGAAGGTGCTGCATGGGGTGGTCACTGAGGACAATGGGGGCCCGGGTATCACAAGCCCCCCCCCCTTTTCTCAATGTCCTGCACTTGGGCCAGGCACTAAACTTCCTGTGGCTCAGTGGTGTTGGGTGAGACAGAGGTGGTGCCTGCAGCTCTACCTGCCATCCCTTCTTTCTGCGTGACTGGGACACCCAAACCAGGGGCTCTGTGAGCAATGCATGGCAAATTGCTAAGTGGACTGCAGGTGTGAAGGGGGGATTTATTTCTTGCAACTGCTGTGGTGGATGGAAGGAAAGGAGACAGAGAAAGCTCCAGAACTTCCATTTTTAGGCAGCAGAAATAACCTAGTCTCTAGAACATCAATGACCGGCATGCTCTTTGGGCAAGCTTGGCCTCTGCCATTTTAAACAAAAGTCATTTCTGACTTTTCTCAGTGGGGTTTCCTGCATCTGCTTGGGTCCTTCCTCCTTCCCCAGTGCACACTCACACTCACACTTCCAGAGGGGACCAGCTCCAGGCAGACTTTTGTGCCTGACCCTAGGGGAGGCTTAGAGATGGGTCTCAGGGAATGATGATGTAATTTAAAAATGGTTGTGTGATGATGTCGGCCAGTTGTGGCTTCCTCACGGTCCTTCATTTCTCTGGCAGAAAGTTTTCCTTGCACCAGGTCAAGTCCTTAAGGAAGTGACTAGCTTCAGCCCCCTCCCCCACAGTTCTCCCAGACCCTTTTCTCTCCTGCATAGCTGCCCACTGACTTCAGAGACCACTTTCACTGCTCCCATCCCCTCCTCCCTCGTTGCCTCCCTCCCAACGGCAGCCTCAGCAGGCAGCTTGCTGTGCTAGGGCTGTGGCTCTTCAACCTCCTGCCCGTGCCTCTCCCAGTTCTCTTCTTTGTGTCTCTACCAGCACCCTTCCTGGGATACTTCCATCTCGCAGTGAATGACCTGGACCTTTCTCCTAAACTTTGACTCACAGATTCCTAGACCATTACAGCTGGACGTAAACCCCACCCCAGAGAAGGGAAGGCATTTGGCTCTTGTAGATAGAAGCCGGGTTAGGCAGTTACCAGCCAAGCCCATGATACCCCGCGGCCAGAACAAAACCCCAACTTTGAGACATTTCCTTGATCACCTACTTCAGGGCCAGTGAAGTGTTTTGAATGGGGGTTGCTGCCCTGCCCTAGAGCTGGTTAGGGGCATAACCTCTGCTGTCTGGCTGATGGAAGGGCACATCCTAGACAGGAGGGAGCAGAAGGCTCTCAAGCCATTTTGAGCCCTTGGGTCACAAACCTCTTGCCCGAAGCCCTGGAAGGTCTGCAGGCCAAAGGAGTGAGTTTGAATTCTCAAACAATTTGATCTGGTGAATAAAACACCAACCACCGTGGGATCTATCAGTTTCTGAATGCGCAGGAACCCCTGATACCCAGTATTCTTATATGGCCAGACCCCTTCACAGCCGTCTCTGCCAGGCTCAGGGCCCTGCGTCCAGAATGTTTGTGCTGCTGACAGCAGAGAGCAGACCCCTTCCCTTCCTCTGCCTCCTTCCATTCCTGCCAAGCTTGATCCATGTGAGAAACCGCATTTTCTCCCAAACACAGATAAAAGTGAGCTCCACAAAAATTTAAATATAAACCTCCCCAAAATGAAAATTTCCTAAGCGTCTGAACTGCTCTACTCCTAGGTCATGGTTGTGCCACCAGATAAATCTCCACTATCAGCCTTCATAGCCTGTTGAGTTCAATGTTGCTTGTGTTAGTGACAGTGAATTTGCGTTTGAAAAATGAACTACCGATGAGAACTCCTGTTGAACCTGTATTGTTTGTTATTCTGAGGCAAGGATTTGGCCTGGCTTAATCCCGGGCTTCAAAGCCAATTGCCCTCGCTCTGTATACAGAGCGTCAGAGCTCGGTGGCGTGGGTGATAAGAGAAGTAAGGGTGGAAGACACTGGGAAAGTGGGTCGGGGAGAGAGTGCTTTGATCTCTTTTTAAAGTATTTTCTGAAAGCAAAAGTCTATCAGAAGGAAATGTCTTTTAAAAAAATCTAAGAGAAACAACTGACCTTCCAAAACAGCATCCATTCCACACGCCCTCACTCCTGCCCCCCCACCCCCCGGGAAAATATGTCTTAAAAATGCTTTGAGTGAATTAGAAAACTGTGTGTGTGCGGAAAGTGGAAATAAATTACGTAGCTGTGTTATTGCTCTCAGAAATCATTCGACTACAAAAGACTCAGTCCCACAACAGCCCCCAACTCAGCCATGGGTGCTGGGCCCTGGCCTCTTCCCAACACATCCAGAATGCTTCCTGAGGACCCTCAGGCAGGGCAGGGGGGTAGAAAGGCAAGCGGAATTTTCTGTAGACCCCCGACCTTTTGCCTGCAGCCTATTCCTTTCAAACTCCGGGCTCCAGGGTGTGTGTGTGTATGTGTGTGTGTGAGTATTAATATATATATAAAATTTTAATGCCAATTTTATTGAAGTGGAACATTCCTGCAGAAAAGTGAACAATTCTTAATTGTACAGCTCTATAGACTTTCACAAAGCGAACACACACCCAGATAAAGAAACAGAACATTACCAGCCCCCAGCATCCCCCTCCTGCGCTCTCCTAGTCGCCCACCCCCACCCCCTCCCCCCAACCTCTGTCCAGACTTCTCGCCCTTTCAATTTGGTTTTGCGCCTACATTTAAGGGAAAGCACATATGGCTGTTCCTGGGCTCCCCATTGCCCCCGCCCCCCAGGAAGTCAGAGCTGCGGTGGGTTTGGGGCTTGGGCACCCCACTAGGTGGGAGAGTCTGGCGGGTCCCTGAGGACGGCTGTGCCCTGCCCCCCTGCGGGACTGGCGGGGAGCGAGCCGGCCAGCGCCCGGAGCGGGCGCCTCCCTGAGCGCAGCTGGAACGTTCCTGGTCCCGCTCAGCCGCGAGTCTGCGTTTTCGGACTTGTTGCCAAATCAAAATGCCCCGAAACCGTTTCTCCGCGCACGGTCCAAGGCGCTTCTCTTAGCAGTTCATTCTAAAACCATTTCCGAGCCCGAAGTAGATAAAGGCTCCGGCCCGCACCCTTTCGGAGCCTGTCTCGTGATCAGAGGAGGAGCCCGGGCTTTCATCTCCCCCCCGGCCGGCGGCGTGTTTATTCCCCCGGCGGTGCCGTTTCCGCGGGTGCCGGGGGGCGCCCGTCTGCGGCTCCGCTGCTGGGCGTCGGGGAGCCCGGGGCGGGGTGGACACGAGGAGAGCGCGGAGAGGGTGCCGGGTCGCGGAGGAGCCCGGGGAGAGGGTGGAGGGTGCAGGATGGCTGGGGGGGCTGAGGGCTGGGTGCCCGCCAGGTGTCTGGGGCAGGTGAGCCAGGACTTCACGTGCAGCGCGTGGTGCGGCCGCGTGCGGCCCAGGCTGCTCAGGGTCATCACCTCCCTGCTTGACCCGCCCTCCTCCCGCCAAAGTGTTCAGTTCTGCCGTAGGTGTTGGTCGTCAGGTACATTTTGTCTGTCCTAAATCACAGAAACAATGTGCATCTCACCCCACCGTTTCATCTGTGGCAGAAGGGAGGACCCTTACAATGCAGGGTGAGCCTAGAGCAGGTCAGAGCTCCCCAACCCTGCGCTACTCTGCGGCTCCAGGTGCGCCCTCCTGCTGAGGGCTCCCACTCCAGCCGATTCTGGACCCTACGGGGTGGGTGGAGCACGCGCTTCACCTTCGCACTCAGCGTTTTCCCTGCAGGGCAGGCAGCCTGGCATCCTTCTAGAACCCCCTGGAGGAGAAATGACCGCGCCTAGGGTCCCCACAGAGCTGTTCTCCAAAGCCCAGAGGCAGTCAGGGGCAGAGCTGTTTCCATAAGGCAGTGACGCTCACTGAGTCCCCGAAGAGCCTTTTGAGGACTTTTGAACTCCCCATGCAGACCAGACACCCCACCTCCATCCTTGCCTAGGGCTGCCCAGAGAAGAGGGGAGTTGGGACTGAAGACTAGGTGATACCATCCTCCCCTGCCCCAGCTGCCCCCAAACCTCCCTGACACTGTCATCAGTCAGGAATCCATCTACAGTCAGTTTCTAGGAGAAGCCAACTCCCAGGACACCAGCCCTGCGCCTTGGAGGGCTCAGCACAGGCTCTTTGCTGGCCCTCCGAAAAGCACTCAGTGTCCGCCAGGCCTCCAGAGCGGCTGAGATGAACTAGAGGGAAGAGGACAGGACCCCTCATCCTCTTGAGGCCGAGCTCGTGAAGACTATTGAAGTGGCAGTGAGCCACAGCCTTCGGGCCCGTTGTGGACACTGGCCTGGCGGGAAGCCGGGTCTGCCCTCTGCTGCCACCACCTGGAGTGATTACGGGACAAGCAGGCCGAGGCCAGGGCATCGGGACCAGGCACAGCCAGGGCTGCCCCATTTTGTGGCCGAGTCTGTGGCAGCTACAAAATGGTGGCCTGGAAAGGACAGGATTCTTGGCCCTCCCCCAGGGAGGGGGAGGTGAGGCAGCTGCCGCCTTCCCTCGCTCCAGCTTTAGGCCCACCAGGGGGGAGGCTGGGCCGGGAACGAGGGTGGTGCAGGCTCCAGCTGTGCCCCCAGGCCAGGCAGGGGGGCTGGCGAACAGGAGGCAGGATTGGGTTCCTGAACCCTCTCACCTCCCCCATTCCGGAGAGGGGGTGGGGTGGACATTTGAAAATGCTTTCAATTGACATCTGAGACAAATTCTTCCACGCAGTTTATAAGTCCCTAGACTTGCAGCTAGCGCTGCCCCCTCCCCCCCTCCCTCCAGGCACGCACGCAAGCCGGCATGCACGCTCCACCTCGCACACTCAATCGCAGGCACTTGTACACGCACATGGTCACAACCTCCCACATCCTGGCCGCTGCGGTGCTGTCCTGGCCTTTCCTGCAGCCAGAGCGAGGGCGACAGACGGTGCTGGGCCAGGGCCTGGACTGGAAACCCTCCCCCGCCCCCCGTGCTCCGCCTCAGGGTCCTGACCTGGGTTTGGGCTTGCTGTAGGGTCGGCCAGCTTATGGAAGTCTTGATCCCTTCTGGAAGCCTTGCCCTGTCCAGGTAAGCTGGGACCCCTGTTGACAAAATGGGGGACTCCCATCATCTGTTTCAGGTGTCTGGGTCAGCTTCTCTTGAGGGCTCCTGTACTGTATCTCAGCTTGGCGAGAGGCAGGGACCACCTGATGGCTGTCCTGCAGTGGGCTGGTCAGGCACTCTCCCGGCTCAGAGGGCTCAGTTCCAGAGGCCCTTCGTGTCTCTGTCTGGGGGGCCACTTTTGCTGGAGATCATCTCGGAGGGGTAGGGGTGTGTGAGGATGATTGTGAGGAAGTTCTGTCTGCCCCTCTGGGGGAGTCCAGGGCCAGGGTCCTGGTGAGCAGGGAGGGAGCTGTGCCTGCGCAGGTGTGTGGACGTGCTGTTGAATGTGCGAGTGTGCTGAGGGGTCTGGGAAGCTCTTCTCTGGAATACTCTTTGAGCCTCAGGATCCCGGGCAGACTAAGCGTGGGCCGCAGGGACTGGAAAACTTTCTGTCTTTTGGTGAACGCATTTTCATGGAGGTAGGTCACCCTGCTGGCTTGTGGAGAGAGAAGTGCAGTGGGTCAGCACTCACGGTCCTACATGGGCTCATTTAATCCGCACAGCGACCCAGGAGACACGTGGTAATCTCTGCGTTTCAGAGATAGGGAAACCAAGGCACAGAGAGAACCAAGCGAGCTGCCCTTGGCCCGCAGCTGTCCGTGGTGGGGCCAGCTGTGAGCCTGGGCGCAGTGGTCCTAGAATCCCTGCTCTGCTCCAGGAGGCTCCTGGTCAGACTTCCCCTGGAACCCGGTAGCATGCACAGGCCCATCCAGGCGTCCACGGGGACACACATCTCTGCTAAGCCCTCCGAAGGAATCCAGAGATTCCTAGCAGCCCTCTCCTGTCCCCCTGCACACTGTTTTAAGGGTTCCCACAGAGACATGACCCAGAGGAGACTCTCATTGATTGAAGCAGCTGACAGGGACTTCCAGGTCTTCTGCTCTGGTTCCCTACAGTGGCGTCCCAGAATGTTAGCTGTCCAGGGACTGGTGAAGGACAGGAGGGAAGCTGAGGCAGACAGCTTGCTGTGGAAATCATCTCTCAGGATCCTGACCAGGGTCTCTGAGCTTTAGCTGCTCGCAGCCACTAGGCCTAAATCTTAGGGGATGGGGTGAGGGAGGGGGATTCAGTTTGGGAACCTCCTCCTAGACACACAGCCTGACAGCTGCAGTGGCTGAGAGGCCAGTGCGTCCTTCTTGTGTGTGGGGGGCTGAGGCCAGAGAGGGCCGTGACTCACACAAGGTTCTGACCGGTGCCAAGACCGTGCCCCTGAGGGCCTTCTGCCCCCTCACCCCCGCTGTGCCATCTCCACTGGTGCTCTGTCCATGCCTCCACCTCACCCTTTGGCTTCCCCCAGGAGGATGTTCCCCAGCTACAAGGTCAAAGTCACAGGCATGAACCCCAAGACCAAGTATATCCTGCTGATTGACATTGTCCCCGCGGATGACCACCGCTACAAGTTCTGTGACAACAAATGGTAAGAACCTGGGGGCCTCATGTCACCTGCCTTCCCTCCGCTGCCCTGACCACTCGCCACGCCCATGGCCACCTGATGTTTGCTGCAGGGACTCACTAGTGAGTCCGAGTGACCGCCCAGACCCGCAGCCTGGGGAACCAGCCTGCAGAGGCTACGGGGTCGGCAAATGTCCGCACGCCTGCTGCCGGCAGGGCTGGGCCTGGGGTGGAAAATGGGCTGCAGTGCTTGGTGGGTTCCAGGGGCCCGTGCTCCCCTGACAGCCATGGACATACAGGGTTGGTGGCCATGCTGTGGGGTGACAGATGAACACCAACCCGGGTGGATTTAGGCTCTGGCCATGCTGCCTGGGGAGGGGAACAGGAGCCATTTCTTTGCAGGGGGCAAGGGGCGGGGGATGGGAGTGTGCAGCTGCCTGCTCTGTGGTGTCTCTCTCCTATTTTCCTCTCACTTCCTCTTTGCCTGGCTGCAGTGGGTGTCCGCCAGCCAGAGTAGGGGCCGCAGCCCCAGGGCTGGCTGATGGGACCCTTTGGCAAGGGGCTGGGGCAAACAGGTGGATTGAAGGGCAAAACCAAACTGGGGCTGGGAGAATAAACACCGAGCTCCATTTCCTGAGGCCACCTCCTCAGTGGCCTGTCCCCAGGGCCCAGGACAGCACTCAAGGAGAGAGAGGGACTGAATGGATCAGCAGCCCAGGGATGGGGCTCCACAAAGGGCGGTTTGTAGGGCAGCAGAGACTGGGCGGATGGGGTCGCCAGGTCCTGCCAAAGGCCTAGTTTCCATTTCTGCTCCTTGGGCTGGGTCAGCACTCAGAGCAGGCTCTGGCTGAGGGGCAGCTACCCCTTGATCTCTCTGGGGCAAGCATCATTTGGGAGGCAAGAAATCCAAAAGGTGTCTAGGCCCCCTGAGAAGCTCCCTCCAAATAAGATCATTTCCAACATTTAAAGCTGTCTGTATGACAGACAAAGCAGGCTGTCTGCGTCTCCCCACAGGACATTTGTGGTTTGCCCCTTTCCTTCTGGCAGACAATGACATTTCTCTGTGACCCCCCTTTTTCTTTCACTTTCTCCTCTGCCTCTCACTGCTACACCCCAAATCCTAAATTGTCAGTGTAATAGGACCGGCAGGGATTTTTCCCCTTTGGGTCCATGGGGATTTGCTCTCAGAGAGGGGACAGGGACTCTGGGCTTCCCAGACCCCCGGGAGACCAACTGCTCTGGCCCAATTGCTGTCTTGGCAGGATGGTGGCAGGGAAGGCTGAGCCTGCCATGCCAGGACGGCTGTATGTCCACCCGGATTCTCCTGCCACTGGGGCCCACTGGATGCGGCAGCTGGTCTCCTTCCAGAAGCTGAAGCTGACAAACAACCACCTGGACCCCTTCGGCCACGTAAGAAGGGGCCTTGACGGCGAGTCCTGGGGTGCACTGTGGATGGATGGATGCGGTGGGGTCTGGAGAATCTACTCTGGGGATCCAGCTCCAGGCTTTGGCACTTGCCAGGCCAGTCTGTGGCAGGAGCACAAGGTCCCAGGCCCACAGCTGTACAGTCCTTCCCTTAATGCTTACTGGCTGGGTGACTTGGGGCAAGTTTCTCAGCCTTTCAGAGCCTCAGTTTCCTTGTCTAGAAAATGAAGATGACCGTATGCACTTTTTCACGGTTGTGAGAATTAAACGGGAGAATATGCACAAAGCACTTTGCACATAGGAGGCTCTAAATAAATGGCAACTATGACCACGATGACAATGATGATGGGTGACATCTCTCAGCCTCAGTTCCCCCAGACTTGGCCTTGCTGGAAACATGAGACAAGTAAACTTTCTTAAGAGTCATGGTGAGGCTGAAGCCTCTCTCTGGCGTGTCTGTAGGCTCGGCCTGGCAGCCACAGGCCCTCTGGAAGGGCAAGCCTTGCTCTGACCCCAGGTCAGCTCCTTCCTGGCCTTGCCGGGACCTGGCTCTCACCAGAGAGATCCCGAAGCCCCACAGATGCTGCTGCTCACACTCCATCCAGGCTGCTGAAGCTTATTCTTTTGCCATCTGGCCCTGGCAGGCCCACAAAAGCCTTTTATGTGGAAATTTTTAGCTCAAGTATGTGGGGCCAGTTGAAGCCTGGGGACCTGGTATTATCTGCCAGGGTGCAGCCGTACCCCTCTCCACTACCCATGGCTCCCCTGGAGGTGTGGGGTGGGGGTGGGGGCACTGGTGCACTAGAGGCTACTAGATACAGTTCCCCGGCTGCACACTTAGCACTCGGGGCATGCTGGGGGAAGCAGAGTGCGGGTGTGCAGGTGAGTACGTGCCTCTGTTGTACCTCAGTTCTATTTCTGGGGATCTGTGTGCAAATCAGAATTGTGTAATCACAGCTCCTGGTGGAAAGTGCCACCAATGCTGCATTTCTGATGGGCTTGTATGTAACTAGCAAGCAGCTCTTAGTTCTACTTTTCCCGAGTCTGTTCAGTTCTCTTCTGTGTCGGTGAACGATGAATAAGCATCTAGGAGAAGGCTTAGTTAACATAACTCCGGACTGACTACTTATCTCTTCTTCCAGCAGCACGGGTTTCTCCCAGGCAGGGCCAGCAGGTGCTGTTGGGTATGGCAGAGATGTGTGGGTGTGCACGGTGGCATGTTCTCTGGCAACCCCAACCTGTCGTGGGGGCAGAAACAAGCCACCAGTCCAGCAGGATGGGCTAGCCAAACCCCTGCCTCCTGAGCACAGGGCTTTGTAACTGAGGAGAGAAACCTTTCAGGTCTTCCTGGGGACCGTCCTGGCTGAGACTCTGCCCAGCCAGCCCCTCTCAGGTCCCCTGCTTGGCCAGGCTGTGGTGGAGGCAGGAACCTAGCTGACAGGCACATCTCTGCCCACAACTGCACACATGCAGACCCCAGGGACAGTCTCCTGGGGTGAGCACAGAGCTTGGCAGGAGCTGAACCTTTGAGTGAGTGGCCAGAGGACCCAGGGATCAGAGTTCTAGTGAGAATTCTGGGTGCATACATCACCATGATGGTTCCCAGTTGCAGGAGTGCCTCAGAGGACTCCTCTGCCTCCCTGACTCTCTGCAGAAAGTGGCAGGGGAGGGAGTCAGGTGGCTGGGAAGCTGGGCTTTTTAGAAGTAGGGGAGAGACCTGCCTTGGTAACCCAGCAGTAGGTTTTCCCAGCCTGGCTTGCCTCTTTGGTGGCTCCACTGGTTTGCACTAAGCCTGCACGTAGCCTCGGGTCTAGGCCAGTGGGGCTGCTTGGTGGGCTGATGATGTCGGGGGAGGCCCTGGCTACAGTTGCCATGCCTGCCTGGGGCTCCCCTCCCCTTGGTAGTAGGGATATTTCTCGTACTGACTTGGTGTTCTCTCCAGAGAATTGGGATGCAGGGTACCTCCCTGCTCCATCATCCCCACATTTCCTGAGCAGCTTATCAGTTATAATGCCCTCTGTGGGGGGCAGTGCTCAGGGAGATGTCAGGCCCAGCACTCTTTCAGCGTCCCCACGCATCTTTCTGTGCCCAGGCCTTCCGCTGTTTGCAGTCCCACTGGAGAGGGAGCAGCCTTTGGCCAGGAGGCAGAGGCTGTGCAGATGGGCTAACCTAGAAAGAGTAGGGCACGGTGGCCCATTGGACCTTGGCTCTCGGCTCCTGGGTCGGCGCCCATGGGAGTGGTGAGTGCTCCAGTTCACCCTTCCCAGCTTCTCGGTGCAGGAGCCTGGGACAGCGCCATCTCATACTGTAAACTGGCCCCTCACAAGCCCTTCCTTCTGCATAACTCACCTCCAAATTCTCCATTTCCCCCAGGAGCTTCCAAACCTTAAGTAACTCTGTCTGGCCAGATGGACTGTGGGCTTTTCTCACAGCATCTCAGGGGCTCAATGGAGCAGTCGCCTCTCACTGGCAGCCTTCCCCCAGGAGGAGGGTCCGGGGTTCGGGTGAGGGCTGGGCCTGGCCACCTGTCCTACACGGAAGGCAGGGGCTCTGGAACAGGGACCCCTCGGCCCACATGGCCACATGTTCTGAACAGAAAGGACTGGGCTCTGACTAGAAAAGACTTTGTGGGTTTTTGCTGTGAGTCTGGGAAAGACCTCTGTTCTTGAGGGGTAAGTCCAGGGTATGATCCCAGGGTGCCGGGAGCAAAGCCCAAGGCCGAGGGTGAGCAGGCAGCCGGGGCAGAAAGGATCAGGGGCTAGAGCAGGACGGAGACGCCTCCGCACAGCTCCAGTTCGCCCCACTTCTGGGGCTCTGCTGGCTGTGTCCCTGTGTGCCTGTAGGTTCTGGAGCCACAGGGCCTGGTGGTGGAAAGGGGTGGTGCTGCCAGGCGTGGAGGGGAGCCCCACTGCGGTAGGCAGGACGTGGGTCTTACTTTTCCTGTCTCAAAAATCCCAGATCTGTGAGGAGGAAGGTCAGTTTATGATTTCTTACATGAATTTGACTTTCGAGTCTGCTCCAGAGGCTGAGTTCATCGTGGGCTAGGGGTGTGGGCCGCAGTTGCTTGGCTGCAGAGGAACACGTGCACAGTGCCTTCTCTGTGCCGCTTCCCCCTCTTCACTTCCTCGGTTGCTCCTAAGCTTGGGACCCAGGCTCCATGCCACTTCTTCCGGGACACAGGTCAGGGTCCCCATGATAGGCTCTCCGAGCTTCCTGTGCTTTTTCGTCCTAGTACTCACTGTAGTCACGGGTTTATGCTTTGTTGTCAACTTTGTTTTTGAGTAGGAAGTACATCCACCTGGTTTAAAAATGGACCAATGAATAAACATGTCCACCATGAGATGTCTTCTCCTCCCCACCCCGGGCTGCCCACCTACCTCGTTTCTTCAATCCCAGCCACAAGTGACCCATGTCACTAATTCTTCAAAAAGCATTTCCTTTTTGCAGACACAAGCTGAATACAGAATCTCAAGTCCCTTCTTTTTAGGCACAAACGGTAGCATACCACCAACACTTTTTGGCACCTTGCATGGTCAACCTAGTGTATCATGGAGGTCGGTCCATTCGCATACAGCATCCGCATCCCGTTTTCCATGGCTGCGTAGGATTTCATCGTGTGTTTGTTCCATAAACTACACAGCCGGATTGAAGGGCTTTGGTGTTTTCCTGTATTTTTGCTCTTCTGATTAAGCTGGTGGATAGGGCATTGTATACCTGTGCCAAGAATATATGAGCGGTAGTGTGCCCGTGCAAAGGGTGTTTGGATTAGTCATTTGTAACTCTGCCCCGTCCCCCCGTTGGAGTTATCCTGATGGATATTCCCGCTGCCGCCGTTGCCTCCCCAGCGCGATGGGAGAGAAAAGTGTTGGATTTCTGCCAGTGTGATGGGTGAAATGTGGATATCAGTTTCAGTTTTAATTTGCATGTTTTTATTACGAGTGGGGTGAGGCATCTTTTTAATATGTATTTTCCTCTTCTGTGACCTGCTATCCTTGTCCTTGGCTCATTTTTCTCTTAAGTGTTTTATCCCTTGTCAATTCTAGGAGCTTTCATGACTTAGGAAGATTCAGCCCCTATCTGTGGTAGGAGTCGCATATATGTTGGCCCAGTTTGTCATTTGTCTTTGGGCTTTGCCTATTGTGCTATTCCTGCGCAGAAGTTTTTTATCGAATGGATTGCTCTTTTCCTTACAGATTTTGCATTTTGAGTGATTGAAAGCCCTTATCCATTCCTTATTTATAAGGGCATTTTCTTCTGTTTTCTTTTAGTGTTTTATGGATTTATTTTTACATTTAAACCATTGATTCTTTTGGAATTTATTCTGGCATCATTTGATATGAGGTGTGAATCCAACTTTTTTATTGTTTTCTAGAAAGCTATCCAGCTGTCCCAACAACAACGGACAAGTGCGCTGGCCTCCCGGTTCGGGAGGCCGGGGTGCAGGAGGCTAAACCCCGGTCGCATCCGCGTCTGTTCGTGTGCCAGTGCCTCCACGGCGGAGGCTGCACGACGGGGTTTAGTGCCTGGCAGGCCTGGCTGTTCTCCCGTCGCTCTTCTTTTTCAGGTTTCTGGGCTAGACTTGCGTAATTTTTTTTATGTGAACTTTAGAATAAGCTTACAGTGTGGAGAATGAAGCTTATTTTTATTTTATTTATATTTATGGGGCTAGTGCTGGTGAGTGACGTTGTGTGAGGTGCAGGTACACGGCTTTGTAGTGCCACCTCTGCCCCTCTGCTGTGTGCCCACCGCCCAGGTCTACTTACTCTCCTTCCGTCATCAAACATCTGAGCCCTGTTGCCCCCTCGTACTCCTCCTCTCCCTGTCATTTTATTAGGGCTGCTGTAAATGATACATTTACTTGGGGAGATCGGGAGGAATGCCTTTCTCTTTGTTGCAGTCTGCTTTTTGCCCTCCAAAAGTGTATCCAAGTTTTCTTCCTAACGTCCTACACCTTTCTTGTTCGGTGTTTCATCTTGTTACGATTATAAATGCAGACTTTCTTCCACTACATTTTCTTACCCCTTATTTTTGCTCGATTTGTCTGCCTTCCCACTAGATAGGAAACCGTGAAGTATTTATTTTATTTATTTTAATGAAACTTATTGGGCTAACCCTGGTGAATACTACTGTATGAGTTTCAGGTGTAATCACCGTGATGTTCTCGTGCCTGGCTGTGTCTGGCAAAAAGTGCACGCTGGTCGGTGAGCGAACCCATGGGAGGGGGCGGTATTTAGACAGGGAGGCACTTCCTCCACCAGGGGCTGGTAGCCCCCCGGCCCGAAGCTGCACTTGTTAGTGTGCCAGGGGGGACCCAGAGCTACAGATCTCCTTTTCCTCTTTTTCTCTCCTATTTGCTGAGCCCTGACAACGTGCCATACCCTTGCCGGTGGTTTGGGAGGTACAGGGGCCCCACGCACCTCCGTGCCAGGCCCTGCGCTCACCAGTGCACAAAGTACAGATAGGAGCTCAGGCTCAGAAATTAGTGCCAGTCCTGGCTCTGTCTCCCTCGGACGGCCTGAGGCTGGGCAAAGGCCTTCAGCTCCGAGCCTCAGTCCCTCGTCTGTTACAGTGGGGCTAATAATGATGCCGGCTTTACAGGGATGCTCAGCACAGGGCCAGGCACATAGGGTATGTCCAGTGAGTGCTGGAATGTTTCTGGGACCCTGGGTTGCTGCCCTGGAAGTGATTCCGAACCTCAGAGATGACCCTCGAACAATACCGTTTGAGCTGCATGGGTCAGTTGAAAACAAAATTGGTCTATAAGTGGATCCACACAGTTCATGCCCAGAGGTCACGGCAGTTGCCAAGCTTGCTGTTGGGAGCAGCGTGTACTCTCTCAGAGGCCACCTGGGGTCTTCTCAGGATTCTGTCTCCCACCAGCTGTGTGTCCTTGGGCAAGTCACAGTCCCACCACAGGCCTCCTGTTCCTCATTTGTAAGATTGGGAGGTTGGACTAGCATGCTCTCCGAGCTCTGCCTCTCCATGCCTTAATGTTCCGTGTGTCTGACGCAGATGACTCTGGGCCCGTTGGCCAAGCCTGCTTTGGTGATCTGAGGAGATGGATGTTTGGCGCTATCACAGTTGTTAAAATATAACAGGCTTCTGAATTGGAGCCAGAACATAATGAATCCCATTTCTATAAAACAATGATGATGACGAGACCAGCCATGTAGTGGGGTTTGTTGACGTGGCTGGCCCGTTTGGACCCATAGCCTCTGCAACAAATACAAATGTGAGACTCTGGCAAAGTTGTTTAATGTGGTGCCTGAGGAACTTCCGAGTAAAGCCAGGTGTGTGAGTCGCTGAGCTGATTTCCCTTTCTCTCGGGCTGATGGGGCTGAGGCTCCAGTTTAGATCTGTGTCGACGCCATGGGTGGGGCTTTCTTCCAGGCACCTGTCCAGGTTCTAGGCTGTCAGAGTCAGGAGGGGTGTTTGGGGCCACTTAGTCGAAGGCCTCACTTTATAGAGGGGGACCCCAATGACCAGAGGGGAAGAGCTTTGCTGAAGCCTTCCAGCTGGTGAGCAGAGATCCATAGATGCTTCTAGGCTCTTCTTCACTTCTCTGTGGCTGGGATTGTGTGCCACCTAATGGCTCCTACCTGCCCTTGTAGGTCTGGCAGTGGCCCTCTTCCCAGGTTTCCCACCAGCCTGTCTGGTCCCCTTCCCTGGAAGGTATGTTTGACAATCAAGGACTTTGTGTGGCCCTGGTTGGTGTAGCTCAGCGGATTGAGCACGGGCTGTGAACCAAAGGGTTGCTGATTTGAATCTTAAAAAATGGCCACAAATAAAAGGACTTTGATGGGCTAAGGAGTTTGGCTTTTATCCCAAGGGACAAGAGGGGACCATGGAAGGTGGCATTATGACCGGAAGACATCTATTGAGCCCTAAGTGCTGGCAGGAGTGGTGGTGGTGGTGGTGGGGACATGGGAAGCAAGAGCAGGAAACACAAAGGCTCTGCTCTCCAGCAGTGTGCGGTCTTCCTGGGTGAGCCTTAGAGTTCTAACAGGGGAGCGTCTCCACGTCCCAGGGGACATGGAGAAGAAGCAGCGGGAGACAGGGAGGGGGCTGCCCCGAAACCCAGGGAGGGACCGTGGGGTCTGAACTGGGGCTATGCAGCGGGACCGGGAGGCTTTTGTTTTATAGAGGGAGTTGGTCACTAGTGACTGGACCTGGAGGTGGGTGACCATGAGGAGAAAAGGAGTTGACAATGCCCAGGGCTCTGGCTGGACTATTGCAGACCAACTGCCCAGGTGGCAGAGGAGCGGGGTGGGGGCTGCCATTGGTCCTAAGGTGTCCCTAAGGGATGGCACAGCCTCACTGTGCAGCTGCCTGTGGCGTCTCTTTGGGTTCTGTCCCACGGTCCGTGTTCTCCCCGGGGCCCCTCCCTAGGAGAGCTGGGGTGGCCGGGGCTAGTCCCGTGTGCCGGGGAGCATGTGAGTGCTCCCAGAAATGTCTGTGCACATACGTCCTCACTGTTTTTGACCTGAAAAGTGCTTTAGGTTGTCTTGCCTCTAGTGAACAAAGAGAGACAAGAGAGGAGTGGATAGAGAGGTGGAGGCTCTGGCCCAGGTCTCGCCATTCTTCTGTCCCTGCTGTGCATTCATTAGTTCCTGTTTTGGGAAAAGGGGCCTGGAGTTACCAAAGGGATGAAAGATATGGACCCTTTTCTCAAGGAGTTTATGGTTTAATTGAAGGGACAAGAAGAAATAAGAAGTCACTAGGAAGCAGCACCACAGCCAAGCGGACCATACACCAGAAGTTTCAGAGTAGGCCCTAGTAATCTAGGAAGGCTTCCTGGAGGAGTTGATAGGCCTAGAAGGTGAGGGAGAATGGGTGAGGGAGAGTGGGAAAGAGAGGTAAAACAGCAGAGGGGACTGCATGTGCAAATATGCCGAGGTAGGAATCTGGGGATGCCTGGAGGAATCTAGACTGGGTTGCTAGGTCTTCTGGGAACTTCATTCTTTGTTAGCTCCTGCAGTTTGGGAGAACAGAGCAGGGGTGACAGAGTCACCTAAAGGGACTGGGAGGAGTGTCCCAAGACCCAGCTCCTCTCCCCAGGGGCCCTTTCCCAGTCTCTTGGAGAGGGACATTCATTGAGCCCCCTGACCCCGCAGGACTTGCGTCCTTCGGTCTCACTCTGAGTTTCTTGTCTGGTGGCCCTTCTTGGGCAGCGGCTCTCCAGCTGCAGGACCTGGTTTGGGAAGCTCGGCACTTGCCCCAAGAGTGTCTAGAGGTTTGTCATTGAGGGCTAAGGGGTAGTGGGCAGTGCAGAAGGCAGAAAAGCTAGTTCTTACTGGACAGAGCTACTCAATCTAGTAAGGCCTCTTGGCTGCCCCTGGCCCCAGGGTGTGATGAGGGCAGAGCCTTCCCAGATCAAGGCTTCTGTGCAGGCTTTCCTCAGAAGAGCCTGGCTCTGGCCCTTCTCTCGGCACTCTGGTCACTCAGAGGTTAAATCTTTTATGGGCACCAGACCTGCTCCCTAGGAACCTGGAAGGGTGGGAGCTAGCAGGGCCAGCCCAGCCCAGCCAGGACAGGAGCCAAAGGGTTAACAAAAGCGGCAGTGCTGATAAAATGCCCCAAATTCCTGGTCCTGCCTCCAATGGGGAGTGCATCTGGCAAATGTCAACGATAAAAAATACATTTTAATGGCACCTGATGCAGCCGCTACCGTGGGGCGCAGCTGAACAAGGCAGGTCCGGAGCAGCCACTACTGTGTGCACTCCCAGGGCTCCAGGACCACGCCCCCGGGCTCCTCCACGGGCCTCAGCAATCAGGGTGACCTACCTCCCCAGCCCCAAGCATCCTCAAGAGCCCATGGGTGCCCGGGCCCCTGGCCTTCTCTGGCATTACTTTACTCACCTCCTACCTTGGTACCTTGAACTCTAGCCCTGGATGGAGCTTCCCACCAGGTCAGGATGCATCTGAGTCTCCCAGCGCCCTCAGCAGGCCTCTGTGAGTGCGGAGAATGAGTGAACAAAGGAGTGACTAGATGACAAAGGTCAGAGAGCAACGTTTTCCTGAGCTCCCCTCCCCCCATTCCACAGGCTCCTGGGCTGGGAAGCTGCTTTTCTTGCTAACGACTGTGAGGAGGGGGGCTGAGCCCCCACAGTGGGCATTTCCAGGGAGGACAGGCCACATGTGAGCAGTGGGGAGGGGGTGAGCAGGGTGGCGGGGAGAAGAGGCAGGAGAAAAGTGGGAGAAGCAAAGGGAAGAGTCTGCCTGGAGGGGAGAACCTGAGGGAGGTAAGTTATGTATCACGATCCCATTTTACAAAGATGGACACTGAGGCTCAGAGACGTCCAGTGACTCGTCTGAGGTCGCACAGTGAGTCAGCATGCCCTGGACTTCTACCTGCGACTCAGGATTCCCCCCAGCACACTGTGCTGAGTTCACTGGGGGTTTTGAACTAAGTTCTCCACGGTCCCAGGGCAACAGCCTGTCACCTCGGGGAGGGACTGTGAGTGGGCCTCCTGCGGGAACAGAGAGGCTTAGTAGGGCCCCGGGGGCTGTGTTGGGGGCCCAGGGACTGGGCTCTTCAGGTGGGAACTTTAGTACCTTTCTGGGCTCAGGCCCTGTAGTCTGGCCCTGGAGCCTGGGCTTCCAGGAGATGAGAGCCCGTCCTGGACCAGCTGAAAGAGGCCAAGGGTCTGAGGGTGTTGGAGCTGGAGCTCAGAATGAGACCCTTCTCTTCCAGATCATCCTCAACTCCATGCACAAGTACCAGCCACGGCTGCACATCGTGAAGGCTGATGAGAACAATGCTTTTGGCTCCAAAAACACAGCCTTCTGCACCCACGTGTTCCCAGAGACTTCCTTCATCTCTGTGACCTCCTACCAGAATCACAAGGTACAGCTGCAGTCCCCACAGCCTCCCCCACCCCCTGGACAGAACCCTACGCCTCTGGCCTCTATTTGGGGGGCTGGATGAAGTTGGCAATGGTAAAAGCTGGGGCCTGGAGCTTTCCCCATTGGCTTGAGTGTTAGGACCCTTCATCTCCAATCTCTCTCCCTGGTGGGATTCAAGGATTGCATTCTGGGCCTGCAGAGAGATGGGGAGCAGGATGAGGAGGGGATCCTGTGCACTGTCACATGTGTGGGAGCAGGGGTACTGAACCACCCGCAGGCCCTTCCCAAGCTGTGGGCGGAAGGGCCTAGGGTGTCTCGGCTGCCTCCCTCTACTCACCCTCCCCTGGCCACCTCTCCCTGGCCTCTGCCTTTGCCACGCTGCCCTTTCCGGGTGCTCTGCACATCATGCCCATGAGGACTGGCGAGGTAGACAGGGTCGCTGCAGAAAAACCATAGGCTGTGGTGGGTTTTAGCAGGGAGTGACAGAGTCAGATCTGCATTTAGAATGGTCACTCAGAACCTGATGTGGCAGTTGCGCTGGACAGGGGTGACATGGACAGGAAGCTGTTACAGGCTCCCAGGAGAGGATGGTGCAGGACTGAAACCAGGAGCATGGGAAGAGCTGAAGGCAGACTTGGAGGGTCTGTGGCAAGGAGGGTGGATAAGAACCAGTGACGAGATGTCAATGGTGAGGCCAAGGAGAACCCAGAGAGACTCCTGGCTGGCCGTGTGACTTCCCTGGTCCCTGCCATGTTTTCGGACCATGCCTGGGGAACGGGACGAGGGCCAGAGGCCAGCCTGGCCCTCTACCCTAGCAACTCTGCTGTGTGTCCTCTCCTGACAGATCACACAGCTGAAAATTGAGAACAACCCTTTTGCCAAGGGATTCCGGGGCAGTGATGACAGTGACCTGCGTGTGGCCCGGCTGCAGAGGTGGGCTTCCTGGCCGGGGCGGGATGGGCAGACTGGGTTCTTGTGTGTGGAGTCCGTAACCCTCACAGCACCTTCGCCCTTTCCCTCTGTCCCTCCGCCTGTCCTCCCCGCTGCTCCAGCAAAGAGTACCCCGTGATCTCCAAAAGCATCATGAGGCAGAGGCTCGTCTCCACTCAGCTCTCGGCCAAGCCTGACGTCAGCCCCCTGCACGGCCCCCACCAGGCGCTCCAGCACTACCAGTATGAGAATGGTGCACACATGCAGTTCGCAGCGGCCGAGCCACAGGACCTTCCCCTCAACACCTTCCCAGCCCAGAGGGACTCAAGCCTCTTCTACCACTGCCTGAAAAGACGAGGTAGCTCTCTCCTGGTCTAGAAGCCCTAGAGGGTCAGAGGACCCTCACAGACACTCCCCACTGCTCATGAGAGCGTGCTTGATTGTATACCCGTGTGGGTGTACACATGCATACACACATACCTGGTTACTTGTGTGGCCTGGGAGGGAGAGCAAGCCTGAAAGGACAGGGACGACGGCCAGGCTCAGGGCAGGGATGTCGGGTCTTGCTTTTAATGCAGCCTTCAGAATCCTCAGATAGCCGGTGGCCTGGGTGTCCCCAGGCACTGTATCCCGCTGCAGTTCAGGTGTAGCTGTGCAGCCAGTGCTGGGAGCCCTGCACGGGGTGGGCGGACGGCACAGAGTCAGCTGGGCTCTGCCCCTGAGCACGGGAGGAGGCTGAGCTTTCACAGTCTAGCGTCATTTGCCAAAGCAACCTCAGTCCTAAAACAGGGATAAGCTAGAGACATGATAACAGGCTCCCGCCTCATCACACCAGGACCTGCGAAGGCTTCCCGAGAGTGGGAACGCGCTGCTGCGGGTGTGGGCTGAGGGCCAGGGCGGCCGGCAATGGCACTGTCCGAGCCGGCTTCTCCTTGAAGGAGAGGCACCCTGAGCGTGGGACCCAGATGCCTGCACTCTGGTGCTGGGTCTTGGTTTCCTCATCTACAAAATAGGGATGTTATTCCACTGGAAGACTTCGTGGGGTCTGAAATTCTCTTGGGAATGAGTTTGGGGACTTCGCTTGCAATGTTCTCTTAGCTCAGCTCCCAGGGACCAGCCCGGCAGAGCGCTGATATTGCCAGTACCAATCCCACTAGAACTAATGATTTAGACCAGAGCTGGCAAACCGAGGCCTGTGGATAAATTTGTTCTGGCCCATGAGCTATACAAAACGGTTTTTATGTTTTTAAACCATGGGAAAAAAATCAAAAAACTATTTCATGGTATGTGAATATCATATAAAACACAAATTTTAGCATTCATAAAAAAAAGGACATTGAAACACAGCCGGCCGTGCATTTTTATTTCCCTGTTGTCCCACGGCTGCTTTCCTGTGGCGGCCACAGAGCTGAGCAGAGGCGGCCCTCACGTGCCAGCAACAGTGTCTGTGACTTCGAGCCACGCCAAGTGTAACGAGACCAGTGCCACCACAGGCTAGCTGATACAGACACGGGTTCCTACAGCACACTTCTGGTCACAAAACATCACTGACCTTCTAAGTGAAGCCCCCAGACACTCCAATATTAATCTTTGAAATAAGCTAAACTATACCTACACTTAAGATTGATTTACAAAGGTAAGACAGTGACTTTCCAGCCCACCGACACTAGTTCAGAGTGGTGGGTGGTTAGAGCCTAGCTCGGCCGCTCAGGGTGCAAGGTGGACCCCGCCCTGGGCAGGACGCCCTTCCACTGCGGGGCCACTCACAGCCCCCGGCACGCACTCAGACGGAGACAGCATGGGCATGCCGTTCACCTCATGTACTCCTCTTGGGACATGGGAGGAAACCGGAGTGCCAGAGAAAACCCACATAGATACGGGGAGAACGTGCACACTCCGCACAGACGGTGGCCCTGGCCCAGAACTGTTTTGTCCCCTCATCAACATTATAATGAAATGACATTGAGCGAAACAGCATTATTCAGAGACCTGATGTAGTGACAGATTCCATATGGCCCACAAAGCCTAAAATATTTACTATGTGGGCCTTTACAGAAAAAGTTTGCTCACTCCTGACCTAGAGTGACTGGGCCACTTTCCAAGTTCAAGAGCTTAGTGTTCTTGAGAGGAAGGAGGACTTTGGAGAGAAGATGGAGAGGGGGCATGAGTGAGGGATGACTGAGAGGGCCAGTAAGACAGAGGGAGGGGCAAGTTGCTCCCTGCCAAGGAAGATGCCTCCAAACAAACAGGGCAGAGGTGAGCGCAGGCCCTGCACCTGGCCGCTCCCCCAGGCCTCCCTGCGCTGTGTGCATGCACAGCTCCCCAGACGAATCCCTAGAGAAGACACCAAGGGTGGGGGGGTGGTGAGCCAAGATGAGCCACTTGACAGGCGTTCTTAAGTCTGCTGAGTGAGCTGCCACCCAAGTCCCGGGGTGGGGGACATGCCGCTCCAGGTAGTCCAGCCCCCGCGGATGAGGCCATGGAAAGATGCACATAGGCGGTTTGGGGCAGCAGATGTTATCTTTCCCCCAACAGACTATTAGCTTGGGCTCAAAACTACAAGTCACCTTTTACTTATTATCAGCTCCATTTCTTAATTTTATAAACAGTGTTATATTGGTATCTGTGATCAACAATTTGATGGGACTTCTTTGAACATGTGTAGGGTTTATTCTAAAAGCATCAGGGACTTGCCTACAAGTAGCTTTGCCTGGCTCAGGCCTTCCTGGGGAGCCGAGGCTAGAGGCAGAAACATTGTGGCTTTCATTTTCTAGCTAATTCAGACAGATGTGGCCTCTGGGCTCGGTTTGGTCTGGAAATTGTCTCTACTTTCCTTGGCCAGAGTGGGCCTAGTCTAAGACTGCCAGCACACATTAAGGCCTCTTCCCATCCCCAAGAGTCAAGGCAGAGGATCAAAGCTGTGTGCCTCCTGGCTAAACACATCACTCAGTGTCCAGTGATGCAGTGTCCCCCGTGGCCTGTGAGCAAGGTCCATAATCTTACCATTTCTTGGCTGCTGCCACCTTGTAGAAGCTGTAGCTGATTAAGATGGTTTGGGGAGCAACACCGGGTAAGGGCGGGTCCTGAATGACAAAGGTAGGCTGTCCTGGCATCTGGGCAGGCCGGGGTGCTCTGATCCGGGGGCTGGTGGGGAAGGCTGGTCCTGAAGGTTTCTTTGTCTTCCAGCAGACAGTGCCCGCCACCTGGACTTACCCTGCAAGCGCTCCTACCTGGAAGCCCCCTCTGCGGTGGGGGAGGATCATTATTTCCGGTCTCCCCCTCCCTACGACCAACAGATGCTGAGCCCCTCCTACTGCAGTGAGGTGACCCCAAGAGAAGCCTGTATGTACTCAGGTTCCGGGCCTGAGATTGCCGGGGTGTCTGGGGTGGACGACTTGCCCCCACCCCCCCTGAGCTGTAACATGTGGACGTCGGTCTCCCCGTACACGAGCTACAGCGTGCAGACCATGGAGACTGTGCCTTACCAGTCCTTCCCCACGCACTTCACCGCCACCACGATGGTGCCTCGGCTGCCTGCTATCCCCGCCCAGAGCTCCCAGCCACCGGGAAACACCCACTTCAGCGTCTACAATCAGCTCTCACAGTCTCAGGTCCGAGAGCGGGGCCCTGCCGCGCCCTTCCCCAGGGAGCGCGGCCTCCCCGCAGTGTGCGAGAGGAAGCCGCCCTCTCCGCACCTGAATGCTGCCAGTGAGTTTCTCTACTCCCAGAGCGTCTCCTTAGCCCGGGAAGCCTCCCTCCAGTATCATTCAGGAATGGGGACCGTGGAGAACTGGACTGACGGATGACTCCCACGTCCTCCCCACCCCCAAGTCCCCCGACAGCCCCAGGACCGTGTCAATCCAGTATTAGCCTCTGTGGGTGGCCTGCACTACCAAGAAACGCAGGAAGGTGTTTTGAAGGGCGGGGTGTGCGCGTGTATCGGGAGAGCCTCTGTCTTCGGCTGTACAGCCAAAGCCACGACAAGGCAAAACCACAGTGGTCTGAGAGTGCTTCTGGCTGCAGGCCCCGCGCCCACTGTTATCTGACATCTCTTGAACGTGCCCATGGGTGGGATGGAAGGGGGGAGTTCATGTGAGGTATTTAGAGATTTTTATAATATAATACTGACTTACTCAGGGCCAGGTGGTGAGGTCTGTTCCACAGGGACAGGTGCGGGGAGACTCTCGTCGCTGGGGTGGGAAGGCTCTCTGCGCATCACAGAGCTAGCTCCTGGCTGCAGTGATGCGACAGGAGCTGAGAGTCCTGTTGGGAGCGAGGCCCGCTCCTGTGGCTTCTGGAGGTTCTGTGAGGCCGCCTGAGAGGTGGGCTGGACTAAGCTGCAGGGCACACGCTGAGAGCAGAGCTGGCTGCCCAGCCAGGGGCCTGGAAACTCACCCCCCGAGCTCTGAGGGCTAATTTTCAGAGAGGGTCAGGTGCTAAGTGCCATCTGATGGGTATTAAAAAAATTGTTTTCTTCTTTCAAGAGGAGGGAAAATGACACCAATGGCATCTCTGTCATCATTCAGGTTTTCTTATAAAGTACAAATCCCGTCCCCCATCCCCCTCGGTCCCCGACGTGCAGGCTCTCACTCCCTCTGTTGTGCAAGGCTTGGCCTCTCAGGCGCCGCTGGGTCCTGTGGCTGGCAGTGAGGAAGCACACTTCACCAGGAGGCTACCTTGGAGCTGCGGCCAGGCATCTCCAGAGCCTGTTCTGCTCCCAGAAAAATCCTTGCCTCTGGAGCAGGGTAGCCCGACAGAAATAAAAATGAGAATTGAGAAAACATTCATTTCTTCCAAAATTCAGCCAGTGTGCTTGGAGGAGCAGGGATGATTCTTCTCCAGTGAGGTGGGTTGTAGAGCCTCAACCCAGCGCTTTGGCATTGAGCGCCGCCAGACCATCCGTGTGGCTGGCATGAACTCTGTCACCAAATTGGGGAAGTCACTAAATTCTTTGCATGCTGAATAGCTATTTATATATTATATAAATAAAAGAAAGAAATATATATATATATATATATATCTCACAAATGCAGGCCACATGTCAAATTCAGCTTTGCTTTTTACAAATGAATAAACTTTAAAAAATGAAACGTTGGAGGGGATATTTGGAAAGACATCTATTTAAATTTTTATTACACACTTGATGTTAAAAATTAAGAATGGTGTAGAAAAACATAAATAAATAAATATATAGAGAGAGATATACACACACAGTACAGATTAAGCTCTATTAGAAGACACAGTAGCTATGGGGGCCATGGAATTTCAAGCATTTTGTTATGTAGCATGGACATTTTATTTTACACATTGGAACATAAAGCCATTTTACAACTGTGAAGTGTGTGGGTACTCTTTACTGCTGACTTGTCCTTTCTTGGCTCAGCAAGGGGCTTTGCTTGTATTTTTTCTGGAGGGCCTGAAGGAGCCCTCGGTGCCGCTGACGCTTGTACCAGGAGGCTCTCCACTTAGAGACAAGTAGTTTAGGACATGGAGCAACTGGACTTGGACTTCATACTCCTCCTCAGATGATGGGTCTGGATTCCAGGGCCCACGAAGACCCCAGAAGGACAGGGTAGGCAGTGTACAGGAATCTGTCACCTCTCAATAGGTCAGCACACAACCTGGTGATTTGGGGGAGGTGGTCTCCCACTGGGGTCTGTGCAGCTGCTTCAGACAAGGAGGCGAGCACAGGTTCCACTCGGAGGCCGGGGCTTTCTGGGGCCACCTGCACCCAGAGAGGAGGGCGCCAGGCCTGATGGAGCCTCCACTTGCGCCCCCCCTCCACTAGATCCCTGAATCCTGGTCACAGGAAGCAGTGGGGAAAAGGAGATGAAATCCAGTCCTGGTTCACTTTACTAGATTAGAAGAGAAACCGGTGTCAGAAGGTGCTGTTGTGTCTCCCTCCACACAACTCCTTGTCTCTTGCCTCACCCCTCACGGCTCCTTTGCCAAAGCTATTCACTGTCATCCACCATCTCCAGCGCGGGTCGATCTGGGATGGCAGGAGAAGAAAAGGCGAGGGTAAGGGTGTCTTTTCAATCCTTTCCTCATCAGGATTAAGATGAGATTTTCTGCTGGATAAAAAGCCAGTCTTGTCTCTTGTTTCCTCAGAGTCCTTCCCTTGTGGCTCTAGGGTTTCTCTCTGGCTGGACTTCTTCCCTTGGCTGTTGGCTCCCTCCTTGGATTTGTTGATCACTGAGGAAAACTTAACTTGGCTTAGGGAACAGGAAAGGGGGGGGGGGTTGCTCTTCCTAACTCACACTTGCTCTGCTCTTTCCTTTCTGGGTGAAGACTGCATTCTGGGATACTCCACACCTTCTAGAACCCCAGGCAGAGGGCTGAGAGTGAGCTGTGGGTTCCAAGGCTCTCTCCAGACATAGTTGCCTGCGTCCCAGGTAAAGAAAGCCACTTCTAAAGGAATAGCTTGCCTTTAGGCAGCCCATAGCTTCCTACCAGCTTTCTGGGAAGCAGGAGGTCCTTGGTCTTCCCCACCTGGGTATGGCTAGAGCAAGGCCTGCAGTGGGATTTGTGGAACTTTCCTGCCCCTCTGAATCGACAAGTCAATAAACAGGGGGCACATGGGATACCCTGGAACAAAGGGCACTATTCAGTAGCGGCAACAGGTCATACATCATCGGACCAGAAGCCTGCTACATGAAAAGTGCCTGCTTCTGCTGTGCCCTGCCTGGGAAGGAAAAAAAAAGAAAGATGAACATTCATCTGTGAGGCCATAGGCAGGCACCCCCCAGGGCTCTGCTCCCCAGCCCAAGGCCAGGCCACTGGGAGAAGTGGGGCCAGGCTCTCCACCAGCTCAGCCACCCAACACTCTCCCACAGTGGAGAGCCCGCAATAACAAAAGGGAGAATGAGAAGAGAAGTTGGGTCAGACTGACAAATTGTTAAAAAACCAAACCAACTTCCAGCCTCTGCTGGGCCTCAGGAGGTCAAGAGGCCTCGGCTGGCCCCGCTAATGGAGCCTGCTGGAGGGGCAGCACCGGCCTCTCGGTGTCTTATCTTACAGCATAAAATTAAAACCCACTTAAAAGGCCGGAGGGCATGTTAACATTCCCCCTGCTGTCTAATTGAAGTAGTTCCCAGTGCAAAGGATTTCACTTGAAAGATGTCCCCTTCCAAGCCCCAGTCCTCCTGCTTGGCGGGCCAGGGGTTAGAGGGGCGGGGGCGGAGAGGGAGAGGGAGAGACTCATTTTAAAGACCAGCACCAGCTCAGGCCAGAAAAGTGCCTGTTCTGCCTGCTGCCCCCACCCAGGCGGCAGGTGGCGACAGCAAAGGTTAGGACAGGCTGGGCTGTTTTGTATTTTTTTAAATTTACAAATTCATTAGCAGCTGTGTCAGCAGAGGCCAGACTCCTGACAAGCAGCCCTGGCAAGGACTCAAATATGGGCCAGTGCCGCAGCCAGACCTGGCGGTTCCTACGGCCAAGAGGTTTCCATTCTGTCCCCCAACAAGGCCCTCCTCCCTCCTATGCAAATATATTACAGGTCTCCAAGGCATACGGAATCAATCAGGGACATCCTGTAAAGGTGATGAACTTGCACCGGCCATCCTGAGTAATGGGAACCAGTCAGCCTGAAGCCGGCTGGGACTGAAAGCCAAGGTGACAGCTATTAAGCAATTGTGTGCAGAACAAAATGGCAAAGGGGCCAGGTAATCAATTCAATTTCAATGGGCAAACCAAGCAACTGCAGGGTCTGTCGCAGCTGATTAGAAAGGGCCTGGCTGGGGCTTTCAGTGAGAGCCCATCACAGATCAGAAACAGGCTTGGGATGAAAAGGGAAAGAACTGTCTCCTGAGAAGCAGGCGATGAAGGACTCTGTTTTATGTGACTGTGTTCTTCCTTCTCTCCTTGAAGAAAGAGTAGAAAAAAAGCAAGCAGTTTGGAGATTAGATAGTTTTCTTTTCAGCCATTTATCATTATGAAAGAAAGTAGACAGGGCAGGGGCAGAAAAACCTCCAGTGGGATTTCTGCAAAGTCTCACTAAGGAGGACCAGGCTTACACTCTGCGGCTCAAACGGCCCCTGCTCATTACCGCAGCCCGACGGCGTCTGTGCAGCGTCCAGGGTCCCTCTTCTCTAACGAGGGCGAGCAGGCCCCCTTGCTTTGAGGATCACAGACATTCTCCTGCAGAAACCCCAAACCGCCAAATTGTATCATTTGTGAAAATTAATGCCCGAGTTAGAGTAACGGGGAGAGGCAAACGGGAAAGCAAAAGATGAGACGGAGTTGTGCAAAGTCCCAGCAGGTTAGGCCCCAGCTGTGGCTCCCAATTACCTGGGCCCTGCTGTGTCTGCCCGAGGTCAGCACGGGCCCCAGGTGGGCCCTAGTGGCCGGCTTGAAGACTCTAGGTCTGTGCCCGATTCTCTGATGCAGGCGGATGGGGGAGGCCGAGCAAGGGGGCACCCACAGGCACAGAGGCAGTGACCAGCGATGGGGCTGTGGAGGCAATGGGAGGGGTTTGTGAGCGGATGGCGAGGGAGGCACAACCAGGAAGCAGAGGGCTGTCCCGGAGCCCAGGGTGGGGAGTGAGCATCTGGGGCAGGAGGGCTGGGGCAGGGCTGGTGGCGAGGGACGGAGGGGGACTCAGAAAACCAAAGCAATGGATGCCCGTGACCAGATCGTTCTTAGAAGAATTACAAATGGTAGATTAACCTGAACAAAACCAACCTCATCAATAATCTAAAATCTAATTCAGTGACACTATACCACTTTTATCTAACAAATGAATAAACTTTTAAGAAAAGACATGGGGAAACCTCTCTCAGTCACTGCTGAGACTGTCCAAGTCTTTCTGGAGAAAGCACTTCGGTGGTACGAACACAACAGTACCAACCATGTGAGCACAGCGTAATGCTCTGTACTGTTCACTGTGGTAGCCCTAAACTGGCAGAGAGTAAATTATGGTTGAGTAAATTACGATACACTCTTATCCTGGAGCATGATATAGTCAATGAAATTATGTTGCATTAATGTGCATTAATGACATGGAGACTCGGTTTAAAACTAAGTGAAAAGAGGACTACCGGTCAAGATGGAGGCGTAGGTAGACACACTCTGCCTCCTCGCACAACCAAAAGAAGGATAATAACAAATTGAAAAAGAAAAAACAACCAGAACTGATAGAAAATCAAACTGTATGGAAGTCTGACAACCAAGGAGTTAAAGAAGAAACACTCACCCAGACCAGTAGGAGGGGTGGAGAGGACTCGAGGCAAGGCGGCAGCTGGTGGACCGGGTGAGGTGGCGGCTGGTGGACTGGGTGGTCCCACACCTACGTGCAGATAAACTGGGAGGAACAACTGGGGAGTGAGACAGACCACGCGACCCAGCCTCAAACCTCTGATTGAAAACACCTGTGGGGGTTGAGGAGGCAGCGGGAGAAACTCCCAGCCTCACAGGAGAGCTCGTTGGAGAGACCCACAGGGTCCTAGAACATGCACAAGCCCATCCACCTGGGATCAGCACCAGAAGGGCCCAATTTGATTGTGGAAAGTGAGTGAAGTAACTGAAAACCAGCAGAGAGCGGAGCGGGTGGCATTGTTCCCTCTCTGACCCCTCCCCCACATACAGCGTCACTACGCAGCGACGTGGTTGCCCCGCCCTGGTGAACACCTAAGGCTCTGCCCCTTACTACGTAACAGGTGCGCCGAGACAAAAAAAAAAAAAAAAAAAAAAAAAAAAAAAAAAAAAAAAAAAAAAAAAAAAAAAAAAAAAAAAAAAAAAAAAAAAAAAAAAAAAAAAAAAAAAAAAAAAAAAAAAAAAAAGGCCCAAATGAAAGAACAGATCAAAGCTCCAGAAAAAATACAACTAAGTGACAAAGAGATAGCCAACCAGGTGCACAGTTCAAAACACTGGTAGTCAGGATGCTCACAGAATTGGTTGAATTTGGTTGCAAATTAGATGAACAAATGAAGGCTATGCTAAGTGAAATAAAGGAAAATGTACAGGGAACCAACAGTGATGGGAAGGATACCAGGAGTCAAATCAATGGTGTGGACCAGAAGGAAGAAAGAAACATCCAACCAGAACAGAATGAAGAAACAAGAATTCAAAACAATGAGGAGAGGTTTAGGAACCTCCAGGACATCTTTAAACGGTCCAACATCCGAGTCATAGGGGTACCAGAAGGAGAAGAAGAAGAAGAAGAAACTGAAAACTTATTTGAACAAATAATGAGGGAGAACTTCCTCAATTTGGCAAAGGAAATAGACTTCCAGGGAGTCCAAGAAGCTCAGAGAGTCCCAAAGAAGTTGGACCCAAGGAAGCACACACCAAGGCACAACATAACTACTTTACCCAAGATTAAAGATAAGGAGAGAATCTTAAAAGCAGCAAGAGAAAAGTAGACAGTTACCTACAAAGGAGTTCCCATAAGACTGTCAGCTGATTTCTCAAAAGAAACCTTGCAGGCAAGAAGGGGCTGGAAAGAAGTATTCACAGTCATGAAAAGCAAGGACCTACATCCAAGATTACTCTATCCAGCCAAGCTATCGTTTAGAATGGAAGGGCAGATAAAGTGCTTCCCAGATAAGGTCAAATTAAAGGAGTTCATCATCACCAAGCCCTTATTATATTAAATATTAAAGGAACTTATCTAAGAAAAAGAAGATAAAAAATAGGAACAGTAAAATGACAACAAACTCAGTTATTAACAACCACACCTAAAACAAAAACAAAAACAAACTAAGCAAACAACTAGAACAGGAACAGAATCACAGAAATGGAGATCACATGGAGGGTTATCAGCAGGGGAGTGAGAGGGGGAGAGGGGAAAAAGGTACAGAGAATAAGTAGCATAAATGGTAGGTAGAAGATAGACAGGGGAGGTTAAGAATAGTATAGGAAATGTAGAAGCCAAAGAACTTATATGTATGACCCATGGACAAGAACTAAAGGGGGGAAATGTGGGTGGGAGGGGGTGTGCAGGGCAGAGGGGAATAAAGGAATTAAAATGGGACAACTGTAATAGCATAATCAATAAAATATATTTAAAAAATAAAAATAAATAAAAAATAAAAACAAGGATTAAAAAAATCAAATGAAAAAAGAGGATCATAAATAGAGTATGATCTAAAGAATATTTGAAAAGGGAAAAAAATATTGGTGTAGCCAAACTGTAGATCATTACATAGCAATCAACAAGAGAATGAAATATATGAGTACCTATGCCCACAATATATTGTGTGAAAAACACTTTCTGAGTGATGCATATGGTCTCCTATTTATGTAAAATACAAAGTAAAAAGCTCTGTGTGTGGGCACATATGTTTGTGTGGTGCATGTGTATGACATGAGTCTATGTGCATGAGTGGTGTGTGAGACTGTGACATGGACTTGTGTGTGTGTCTATGTAAGTATGAGTGTGTGTGTGTTAGGGGCACAGAGAAGGTTTTGGAGGATCTGTTTTTTCGTTTTTTATGAGCAGTCATCTGATTTATAAAAAGATGTAACAAATATTAAAATGATAGAAAATATCATTTTCAAAGAAACATCAAAAAGTGAGTGTATTTAACTATACTTAGCTCATAACAGAGCAAATGGGTGAGTGGAGCAATGATGACTCATTCTGTAGCATGTTTAGTAAACTGGCAACAGAGAAAGTTAGTTGAAGGAGAGAACTTCGTCCTTTAAGCATTAGAACCGAGGGGCTCCATAATCATCGGGCATCCGCTCAATGTTGTACCTATGATTAGAAACGTACATGATGGGAACTCCAGGGATCTTCCTGATTCTTCGTTTAAGGTCTGGGTCGACTGTGGCCTCGATGTAACACTTGTGCTGAGTTACTCTCTGCACTAAACAGTCATCCGCACAGGTGCCTTTGTGTGTGCATGGTAATCATTCAGATCTTGGATCCCTGGCGATCCTGAGAGCCACTCGATACTTCTGCCCCAATTTCTCAGTTTCAGCCATTACACAGTCAGTTATACAAGGTAGACCCTTGGCATACAGACAGTCCATCAGCGACTGCACTAAGTCCACTTCAGCCTTGATGGAGAAGTTGATGAAGTTGGTGTCCACCAGGACGTGGTAAGGGGGCCCAGCTGTGTGTTGTATTGGAAGAATAAGCAGGAAGAGTATTGGGGGACTTCTCTTTCCTTGAGTGCACTAGGATCTTTCTTTTCTTTCTTTTTAGGTTTTAATGTATCCTTTTCTTTAAGCCTCTGATCTCTCAGACTGAGCATTTGCTTCATGGTCACGTACTTCCTTGTTTTCTTTTGCCTCCCCGTGATCACACCGCACTCTTGTTTCCGGGATTACCATTACGCGACACTTTTGCTGGAGGATCTGTTTTGTTTGACTTGTTACGATGAGCATGCATTACTTCTGTAACTAAAAGATTTAATTAAAGACCAGAGGAAAAGAAGTTGTGATTATAGAAGTGCCTGGAATAAAAGAAGAAAGAGTAGAAGGAATGGCTGCTGCCGGTCCCAGGGAGGAGACTGACTTCGGGCCCCTCACCCTACTTCTTTCCCTCCTGACTCTCGGGTTTTCCCTCTCGGGACACGGCCTCCTCTGCCCAGGCCTGATGCTGCTGTGGTTCAGGGTCTGGGACGTTCGCCTTCCCTTCTCACTAGTTGCTCTTTCTGGGTGATGCCGTCTCTTCCCATGGCTCCTTTGACTAGCAGATGCTGATCAATCTCATCTAATCTCATTTTCCTCTTGAGACTGCCTCCTGGACATTTCTGTTTAAGAGATATCAGGATCTCCAGCTCACCCTGTTCCAACCTGAACCCATCACCCCCCTCCCTCCCTTCCCTGGGGTTCCGTTTGGTGAAGGGCACCACCAACCAATATCCCTGTTGCTCCAGTCCTGACTCCTTCCACTCCCTCCCTGCCTGCCCACCCAGACACCTGTCAAATCACACAGCTTTGCCTCCTAAGAACACCTACATCTGTGTTCCCTTCCTCTCTCCCACCAGGTCTGGCAGCACTGGCCACAGCGGCCAGTCCTTGGGCCCTGGCTGCCCACTCTCTAGTGGTAGCTGCGTGAAGCTGCAGAGTGTCAGGCTGTTGTGAGCAGCACTCCTGGGCTCTGAAGTGTCACCCATGGGGCAACGGCTGCTCAGAAATGGGAGGCCAGGGAACTGCCCGAGGAGGCCGCTCAGGATAAACTGCGGCATTCACTGGTGACTCCACCTTCAGCTTGGTGAGGCCTGAGAACCCTGCTGCGCTGCCGCCGTGGGTGTGCTGAGGGAGCCACAGGCTACCCCCCAGGGTGACCAGCTATCTGAGCACCCTCCTGCCCTGTGGGTCTGCGTCACACTGACAGCTCTCTGCGATCTCCCCCAGCTGCTTCCTCGGAGCAACCGAGCTGCGGGAATACCAGGTCAGGGCCGTTTCCAGCGTCAGCCCTCCATGTCCCCACATCTCTTTCTCCTTCAGGGATTCCAAATTGTTGCCTCCCCCAACCCTTCCACGGGAGGCCACTCAGCCTATGACAAGATACTACTGGCCTTACTCTTAAGAAGAGAAAAACCAAACCAAACCAAAGACAAGAAGGCCCTCAACATGGATCCCTATGTCAAGCACATAGGACAGGGCACGGGCCTGGGAAACGCTGGTGCTTCCTCCGTCACAGCTTCACCTCTCTCCCCAGCAGGCGCTGGAGCAGCTGAGGGTCAGCAGCAGACCAGCCCTGCCCCAGCCTCCCCGCACACACGCTGTTGAGCTGGATGAGTTCCTCTGTAAGCTCCACTCTGACCCTTCTTTACAGTTGGGTCTAGGGAACTGGGAGGCTCCTCTAAATTTAAGTTGGTGATTATTTGTAGCACTTAAGATTTACAATTACCTCTACCAAGCACAACTACCCACCACGACTGGGTCATCTATTGCCCTCCACCTCACAGAGAGGTAGGCTGACTCAAGGAGGGGGGCTGTCCCTGCATTCGGTCTCACTGTCCCCATGAACCTGGGAACCAGTTTGATCCAAAGTAAGGGAGTCGGTGCGTAATCCAGGTACCTCTAAAACAACTGCTCGAGGTGTCTGGGGATGGCTCTGAGCCCCGCCGGGCACGGGCAGCAGAGCTGGGGTGTCTTTTCCTTGCCTTTCCAATTCCTGGTCACATGTGTTTCCTTGGGATGACTTGGGAGAGGCTTGTTCTGGAGTCACTTTTCTTTAACACCAAGAATTCCTAGCTAGGGTGCCTGAAGCAAGGGCTGGGTCTGTAAAATGACGTGTCTCCATTAGGAATGATGGAAACTATGTGAGCTGCTTTTAATAGGATCAAATATAGCACAGCACAGCCTTCTCCTTAGACCCCATGTGCTGAGGGCCTGGCCCATGTGCTCTGTGGCTCAGACTGAAAAGCTAATCATTATCTCTTCAGGGCAGTCGATGAACCTGAATTAACTGAAGACACAGCAGTAAAGGCTCAGGCATTAAGGTCTGCCCGGCCCTGGCTGGTGTGGCTCAGTGGATTGAGCACGGGCCTGAGAACCGAAGGGTTGCTAGTTTGATTCCCAGGCAGGGCACATGCCTGGGTTGCAGGCCAGGTTCCCCTAGTAGAGGGTGCACAAGAGGCAACTACACACTGATGTTTCTCTCCCTCTCTTTCTCCCTCCCTTCCCCTCTCTATAAAAATAAATAAATAAAATCTTAAAAAAAAAAGGTCTGGCCTATCACAGAGGACACCTGAATATAATTTTCTAGCCCAAGAGAATGAGCTTCTGGCTTCTTTTCATATCAGCGTAGAGAGGGGAGAAGAGCGTGGGACTGGGTGTAAGGAGATGTGGGTCCCAGTCCCGGTCCTGCCACACGCTAGCCTTGGTTCTGAGCCTCCTTTCCCTCCTTCCTTGCAGGCCCTCGTATCCCTCCCAGCACTAAAGGCCCACGATCCCATGAAAAATGTCTACAATCACGAATTTCTTAGAAATGGGACTCTGTCTGAATCTACAGCAGGACTCTTCCCAAAGTAGGGTAATGGAAGGAAATACTAGAACTTCTTTATTTATTTTAATCTTATGCCTTTCCAATAGCTAATTTCTATGTTACCACAGCAGTACATACATACAATTTATAAGTGAATTTACAGATAATAAATAGTATATTGGGGGTAAGTGCCTCAGTTCTTGCTGCTGAAGGGAGTTGACATTTTAAAATGTCTGGAGACTACATGGGGACAGAGAAGCGCAGTGAGGCAGTGCAGGGGGAGAGCGGGCCTGGCGCTCCACCACCCATCAGATGTGTTCCTAATCCCCGTAGCCTCTCTCTCCCCATGTTAATTAGGGGTAATAAAGTGCTCAATTCCAGTTGCCCCCTCCCCCGACACGGGATGCCAGTCTGCACAGGTTTCGTTTTAGATGCTTAAAAGATGTGAGACCTCTTTTCCTGGGAAACTCCTTTTATTGCTTTCCAGGACTTTATTGCTTCTCCTGTCTCACAGCTAAGCCTCCTTTAACAGATGTCAAAGCCTGGATCTACATGCAATTGGGTGTGCAATGCCAGGGGGTCTTGCTGGAAGAATCCTGCTTGGTCTGTCCTGCCCTCTGAACACCTCACACTTCCAGGGGTTTGAGGCTCATCCAGGATTCAGAAGAAAATTCAAAGACACTTAGGAAAGGGTGTCCTTCAACAGAGAAGCCAGCAGTCTTCATCAGTGCCTCCAGGAAGGGACGGCTGGAGTTTTCCACTGCTTTATCCAAAACCCATTGCCAAACTCAGTGATAGTGGGAATTCATCTACTGCCGAAAGAAAGTCCCAACTCTGCCACTGGCTTCTCGAAGGTGTTGGGCAAATCCCTCAGTCTTTCTTGGCTTCAGTTTCCTCATTTATAAAAAAAGGATGAGTAATATCTGTGCTGCCAACCTCTTAGGCGTAGTTCTTGGGCCAGAGGAGATGCTCTGCATCAGAATACTTAGTAAGAATGAAAGGGATTACAATTACAGCTTCCTGTTGGCCCAGTTAGTACCAGTCCACCCTCATTTTTGCATTTTCATGAAGAAAGAAAAAGAGCACTGCTTTTTATAGACTAAAAATGGGGAATGATCAGCAAGGCATTGAGCAATCGCACCAGCTCTGAAAGGTGGGTGATTTAGCATCCTCACCTGCCGCATCATCACCCTCGCCCTGCCTGCACCCTGGGCTTTTGAGATCAATTTCCGGCTCCCACAGAAAAGCCTGTGGCTGTGGTCGGGAACAATCGGCCACAGTGCTCCTCTCGGGTCGCTGATCCTTTCATTTCCTCCAGCAGACTCCTGCCGGTCGGGCTAAGTTCTAAGTTTTACGCCACTCTTTTGAACTGATCATTTACAACAGCCCTAAGCACCAGCCTCTCTCTCACTTTTGCTGTCCAGCTACTGCTCTGGATAGCAAGATTGCTAATTGGGATGTGATCCCAGCCAAACGGCAAGAGAGATTCAAAAAGCTGGTTCTCTGGACCTTAAATATCCTGCCCACAACTTCACAGCCCCTGCAGCCGTGGAGAAGGCGTGAGTCATACCCAAGACGTGAGGCGGCTGCGTGGGGAAGGCCTCTGCAATGACATTTTTCACGCTTTTAATAAACCGCTGTATTATTAGAACTCACCAAAGCTGAATTTAATGAAAGTTTCAGGCCCTAAGGCCTGAATTTTTCTTTTGTGTTGCAAAGTGAAACCAACTGGTCCGATTCGAATTAACCCCAGCAAATGCAGAGATTTTACGTTTCTTGCATTTTCCTTTCTCGCTTTCTGTTTCTCTCCCTTTCTTCACTCTCGCATTTTCAAATTTTGCTGGTGATTCCACTCCCTTGGAAGAAAAGGAAAGGTACAGGAGGAAGAAGAAATGAAATAGGAGAAACACATTCCGATAGTCACAAGTTTCTCTACAGACTTCTTTAAGAAAAATTACTGGTAAGTGACTCAAATTCATATGAAAAATTTGGAAAAAGAGAATAAAAAGGCAAAAAATACAAGATCTTCTCAACTTGTACCAGAGACATAATCTGATTTCAAATTCAGTGAGACCTGCTAAACATCATTTCATAACTGGCAACTTGGCACGATATTGGTGCCCCCAAACAAACAAATAATCACTCCAAAAAGAATGAGAAGGTAAGCCCTTTATTTTTCAAATTTCTGGGGCTGAGCCCTTGGGGGAGGTGGGGTACCTGAAATAGGTATTCAGAAGCTTGGATGGCAGGAAATAGCCCTCTCCAGCAGCTTCCGTATTTGCAGGACTAAGTGAAAAGACATCTTTCCCCTCTCACAGTTACATTCATAAACAAATGTTCACTCTCCAACCCTCACCCCAACTTGGGTCATATTTACCCAGTAGAGTAGGCTCTCCAATGCCTCCTTGTCCTTTAGGAGAAGAAAGGCACAAGCCCCAGGCTCCTAGACCGTAGGGAATTTGCTCTCAGCCCTTCCCCAAGTCAAGTCAGTAAATCCCCAGAGCATGGAGCCCCCGCTTGAGCGGCTAGACTAGTAAAGTCTCCCAAGATGTTGGCAGGGAGAGAAATGCACTGCCATCAGCACGAAGAGGCAGAAGACAGAGAAGAGCTGGGAAAAAAAACCCGGGTGCACAGCGGCCTTTGTCTTAGCCGACTCTTTTTGGGCTCAGGCTGAGCTCCGATTCCTTGATTCCCGAAGGGGAGTCCCTGCTTGGCATCATGGCTGGCCTCAGGCATAAGATCCTAATTATTTGAATGGTATTTGTTTTCATAGCTCTTTTTTTTTTTAATGTGTCCAGGTCGATGGCATTTTAATGCCTTATTAAACGGGGGGTTTTACAGCAGTCTGTCTGTTCAGTCTCTGGGCCCATGCCTGTACTTTGTGTGCAGGGATTTTATCTTTCCTGCTGGCTGAAAATATTTTCCAAATTCCCTATAAAAGTTTTCGAGATTTCCTAAGACAAATAGAGCTCCACCAGCTCTCAAATGACCTTGATGCAGTCGGAATTGCACTCAGACAAGCGCTCTCCCTTGTTTACACAAGAACTGAACTTCACTGTACTCATTAGCCCCACCAATGCGCTGGCGCACAAACGCACAGCTCCACCTGGCACGGCTCCCCAGGCCCCCATCATTTACAGGTTTCTTCCATCCTATCCGATGGCCGCAGCATCAATAAAGTCTGTCCTGGATGAGGGGTTTACCTAAGAGTGGGCAGCACCGCACGGCTGAGGGGAGCAGCCAGACCTGCAACAGAAAGATGGCTGTCACGAAGCCCACAGAGCCCCTGGGAAGAAAACCAGCCCAGCCCTTTTGTTATTTGTTAGTGTTTACAATTTATGCAAATACGTTGTTCAGAAGGATGACGAAGGGAGAAAGCATTGAAATAAGCCACAAGTCAGGCAACTTAGTGTTGTAGAAAGAACCTAGAATAGACTGTGGTTCAAATCCCATTTTCAGCACAATGTAGCATGTGACCTTGGGCAAATGGGGGAAATCATCTGCATCTCAGGGCTATAGTGGAGTTGAAATGAAGCCATGTACACAAAACGCCAGGGCAGTGACGGACACGAGTGATTGTAAATAGCTGCCATTGCTCGTTCACGAGGGTCCTTAGCACTCAGATGGGCCAAATTAAGGTGTGGGCTTGGGCTTTGTTACGGGTGCCGGAGGAGGGATGCCTTAGGAACTGGATGCCCACTCTGGGCCAGATACAGCATGAGCTGGTAGCACCAGAATTTCAATCCAGTTCTGACTCTAAAACCAGTGCTGGTTCCACTACCCAGCCTGGAGAAATCAAGTATGGAGAATTATGTCACTTGCCTGCTGCACACCTTAAGCTCAAGTTTGCAAAGTGAGGCTTATTTTCCTTACCTGGCATTTAAAAAACCTTCTAGTGCTAACTGCTCAGCCACCGGAAAAGCTTCCTCTGAATTTGTTTCATGGGGTCATGTGGCATGTTTCACTAAAAATATCACATTTAACATTTAAGACAGAAAAACACCCTGGAGATGAATTGCTAGGAATGCCCAGCTCATTGAGAACATTCCCTTCTTATTCCTGTCTGCTGGTGTGGGGCACGTCACAACCAAAGACAGAAGGCTTCTTGACACTGGCCGTTGGAAAGGATCATAGTCAGGGGTCATATTCGTGCTCCTAAGTTTAAAACCTCTTATTTTTACTTTTTAACTAAGATGTTCCACTTTCATAGAGTCAGTGAAAACTCAATTTTAACAAATATATATTTCACTCCTTGAAATTCCACTTGATTCCTTCTCAGTTTAGTTTTTTTTGAAATATTGCTTTTGTTTTTTTTTGTGATCTCTTCTTTCTATGTGTTTAATTACCTTAAACATATTTAAAAATAATCTCTAGATGATAATTATTTTATCTAAGATTCTGGGGGTGGGGATGTCTAATTCCACCATTTATTGGGTCTACTGATATTTCAGAACAGGTTTTTTCTCCTATCGTTTTATACTTTTGTAAGAACTCATTCTAAGCTGTGTTTTATCTCCAGTCAGATCCCTTCAAAATGTTTCGTTTGCACTTTTGAAGGTGACCTTCTTATTGGTTTTCCAGCTTGGTGTTCTTAGACTACGTAGGAAGAGTAAATTCGGACCTCAAACCCAAAGGCGGGCAAAATCTGTCTTGTGCTGGGTGGGAGTTTTGAGGGATTCATTTATCCATGAGTCTCAGTGTCCCCTCCTCCACCTTCCTGTCATGACAGCAGTGAAAGCTCAACCCCTTGCACTGAGGAAGAATAAACCGTAGGACTTATTTTGTAAGATAAGAAGAACTATCACACAACTACAGTAATTAAAGCAGTGTGGTGCTAATGCAAAGACAGACAAACAGGCCAATGGAACGGACCAGAGACCCACGCGTACTGGACACCCGAATTACAGAAAAGATGGCACTGCCGGGGAAAAGGAGGTGCTTGGTCGACTGGATGTCCACGTGGAGCAAGACCCCTGACTCATGCCATGCACCAAAATAAATTCCATGTGGGCTACTGTGATCTAAATAGGAAACATATGACAATAAAATGTTTAAAAGAAAACATAGATGGGTATCTCCATGATCCTGGGCTAAGCAAAGACATTTTCGTTGAATTTTCCGTTTTTGAAGACGACACAAAAAGCAGTAATCATAGTGGAAGAAACTGATAGGTTGGTCTATATTGAATTAAAGACATATTTATCAAAAGATATCACTAAGACAATGAAAAGCCAAGTACAGAATTGAAGGTATTGAAGATTTTTTTTTGTATATAGGTGGACTCAAATGCAGAACATTTAAAGAATCCTACAAATCAATAGAAAAATGGGCAAAAGACTTGAACAGGCTCTTTGTAAAAGAAGATATCTAAATTGACAAGAAATATATGAAAAGATGTTCAATTTCCATAGTGATCAGTAAAATGCAAATTATGACCATAATGCAACGTTACTAAACTATCAGAATGGTTAAAATGAAAAAGATGAACAATACCAAAGATTGGTGGGACTTTTGTACATGGCTGGTGGGAATGTAAATTGGAAAATTATTTGTTAGTATCTACTAAACTGTTTTTCAGTATCCTACAATTATGTTTAGTAGGACCACAGGACCATACCCTATGGCCAAGAAGTTCCCTTCTTGGGTATACCTGGGAAAGAAATGCATGCATGTGCTAACAAAAGGGATGCACAGAATGTTAACAGTAGCACTATTCATTGTAACTTAACAGTGGAAACAACCCAAATGTCCATCTGTAGTGGAAAGGATAAACAAATTGTGGTATATTCAAACCCTGGACAACAATGAGAATGAATGAATTACAATTTAATGCAAAAGAATAGATAAACCATGCCCTGGCCGGGTGGTTCGGTTGGTCGGAGCATTGTCCCATAGAACAAAAATCTGCGGGTTCAATTCCTGATCAGGGCATATGCCTAGGTTGCAGGTTCGATCACTGGTTGGTGTACACACAGAAGGCAACCAATCAATGTTTCTCTCTCACATAGATGTTTCTCTCTCCCTTCCTCTCTACCTAAAATCAATAAACATATCCTCAGGTGAGTATTTAAAAAAAAAAGAATAGATAAATCATATAATGCTAAGCAAAAAACCCCAGACTTAAATGAATACATATTATGTGTTTTCATTATACAAACTCCAAACAGGTAAAGCTCATTTGATGCTGTTAGAGGTTAGGATAGAGGTTTCTCTCGGAGATGCGGGTAGTACCCCGCTGGGGCACTAGGGAAGCTTCTGGAGCGCTGGCGAAAGTGTTTCTTGGTATGGGTACCAGTTACATGAATATGTTCACTTTGTTAAATTCATCAAACTGTACAACTATGATTTGTGCAAATGTTTGTGTGCATATTACACTTCAAAAAGGTTTACTAAGAAAGTTTACTTAAAAAGATAATCTTTAACCAATTAAAAAGAGAAAAACAAAATTCAAGCTCCTAGGTTAATGATAAGTTCTCTGCTCTTAACTAGTCCCAGTAACAGCTTAAACTTACAACTCTGTTTTTCATTCTTACATTTTTTGTTGTTAAGGATTTTTCTCATTTTCTTAAAAGTTCAGCTATGTATTTAAGTAAAAGTTGCTATGTTTGATCCATCTTTCAGGTGGGAGCATTTTCAGGTTATCTAAGTCCAAATATTGTCCAAACCAGAAGTCATCTATGAAAAGGCACTCACCTTTAATAATCATCAGAGAAATGCAAATTATAACTGCAATACTTTTGTGCCCCTATTTGTCTGAATTTCCTTAAGCACTTTAAATTTTCAAGTAACTTCTAATTGAAGCAGGAATCTAGGCTCAGTTAACCTAAGGCAAAAGACACTGGAGATTTGGAATAGTCTTCAGTTAACAAATGATCCTTCATACGTCGCCCTGGACTAACTGATGTACTGATCATTCTCCTAGTGCATAAGGTGATCTATCTGCCAGCAAAAAGATGAGGAGAGGGAACTAACGGGAGAAAACTCAGGTTTGAAAAAGTTTGCTTTTTCTTTCCCTTGACCCTAGTCTGTTTGAGAATGCTGGTTCTTATGGTTATTCCAGCAGATTCATTTTTTAAAAGGTCTCCTTATAAAATGTGCTTAGTTGAAGCAAAGAAATTTAATCAGAATGTGGACACTAAATCTTGTCTCCTGGACCTGTTAGTTCTCAGGTTGGATGGAGGGAGTTGGATGAATAATTTGGATATACTGATATTTTTTTATTCATTCACTAAGTGGCTATGTAAGTCTCTACTTAAAGTACAAGTCAAATTAAGAAAAACCCACAAACACAGGATGAACCAGGTAGTTTCTGTCCTCTTCCTCTGCGGTTAGCTCTCTAGCAGATTTCAGATGAGAAACAGAAGGGAGGGGATGTTTCCCCAGTCAGGAAGCTTGTCATTTACCTGGGGACACGGACTAGCTCATGTGTAGTAACAGCAGAAACGCGGGTGTAATTACCACCCATAGTGTGGGTCAAGGGAAAGAAGTTCCCTGAACTTCCTCTGCATCTCCAGACTTAGCCCTTCCCTTATCTTTTTATTGTGTATGGTATTTATATTAATACATTATATTTTCTATGTGGTTGTTTCTGAGAAGAGTTTTATTTTGTAAATGGGTACTATTGCTCTCGGTTCTAGTAGTTTTTATTTGGTTCTCTTGAATTTTCTAGTTTGATAATCTTATCATTTGCAACTATTGATAATATTGCTACCTCTCTCCTCCCCTACCAGCCTGCCTTCCTTTTTTCTTTTTGTTGAATAGAATTTCCTTTAACAATGGTGAGAAATAAGTGTAGTGATAGTGAGCCTTCTTGTTTGACCCTGACTTCTACTGAAATCTTCCAGTGTTTTAGCCTTACGTTTTCTTTTATTATATATTTGATGATCTCATCTGTTCCCATTTGTTCTAGTCTTTTTACGAGCACCACTTATCCACTGGTTTCTACATCTATCATATTCTTGCTCATTATGGTTTTTCTCCTTTCCTTGGAATTCTGCATGACTTCAGTTATAGCTTAACTTGGGCTCTACACACTAATGATTCAGAAGTCGAGACAAATAACTTCTCTTTTGAGTATCAATATCTGTATTTCTGTTGCCTTCTGGGTATTGTCACCTGATGTCCTATAGACATCTCAAGCTTTTCATGTTCAAAACTGAACTCTCTTCCCACACGCAAAAAGCTCCTCCCCCTGGGGGCCCGTGTTGTCTCCTTTCTTTCCTTCCCTTCTCCCTTTTGCATGTATTGAAACGCACGTGTTTTTGTTAAATAAGGCCAAAAGAGTGAAATAGCAAAGTTAGAAGTTGTCATGTGCAAGGTGCTATGAATGATGTGAAATAAGATATGGCATCACTTGGCAATGGTAAGAAAAAAATGCTATTAAAAAAAATCTGCCTGGGTTGGTGTGGCTTAGTGGATTGAGCCTTGGCCTGCGAACCAAAAGGTCGTTGGCTCAATTCCCAGTCAGGGCACATGCCTAGGTTGTGAGCCAGGTCCCCAGTAGGGGGCGTGCAAGAGGCAACCACATACTGATGTTTCTCTCCTTCTCTTCCTCCCTTCCCCTCTCTAAAAATAAGATAAATAAAATATTAAATATTTTAAAAAACCTGATTGCTGCCGCTTCTACTATAGGAAAGTTAACAGGATAGATGACATTATTGTTTAGGGAAATGCTTTGATGGAATTCTTGGCTGAGAAAAGCACAGACTGGACATGCTAGACAAAGAGGAGCTGAGTTTCTCTGTGGAAGAAAGGGAGAAGACTCAGGTTTCTGTAGAGAGTCGTTGTGGAAAAGGGGCCGGGACCGCACGATGGAGGTGTCTGGAGATATGAGGAAAAACTGGAGGAAAAGGGCCTGGAAAGATGGTCGTAGAACTAAAGAAACTACAGAACTAAAGAACTAAAGAAAAGAGCATTTCTTTTTCTTTTTTTTGGAGGGGGGATTCTCTGTAGCAGGGACGGCCTGAAGACTAGGACACTGCGCTCACTTCCAAGTTGTTCGCTGTCCTGTGTTGTTAGCTCCTCTCTGGCTCCCCTAAAAAGATCCTGTCCATAACAACCTTGCATAAATGGTGTTGAAGGAAACCAAGGGGGTGGGCATTACAAAACAACGAAACCTTCTCCACATGCCCTCCTTGAGGCCAGCATGGTTGGTGGCAGCAGCGTGGAGGAGAGACAATCCAAGGCTGTGCCCTTGAAACACAACTGCCTTTCCTCTGTATCAGAAGGAAGTGACCTTTGGAAGAGGGCCTGCAGACACGCACAGTCCAGGAGAGGAGATAACACCAGTGAAGTCACAATCACACCACAAAGCAGTGTGGGAGACGTGTGGTAGAGTTGCACGCACAAAGACTACTGGCGTTCTGCACAGGAAAATGGAAACGCTGACGGTCACCACACCAAGGGGAGGCTCTGATATTCATGAAAGTAAAATGAGGCAGAAGGATCTGAATGCACATATAATAAGAGCAATGTGCATACCAACAACACACAGACAAATGTGCTATGAGTTACTAAAACTGCAACAATAATTTCTGCAAGGGTAAATGAAGAGCACATTTTTAAAAGCAAAACTTAACACTTCGTGGTTTTGATTGAATGAATGGATGAAGAATTTGTTAATTCAGAATGAGAACGTGATAAATGAACCAGAGCAACCAATCAAGCGGGAAAGAGTGCAAAATAAAGAAGCAAATGGCTTACCAAAATTATCTGAGATCCCAGGTGACCAGGTGATTGGTATGTTTACTAAAAAGTCAATGTAACTAGAGAGAGAATGAGCGGCACAGAGGCTAGGGCATCTCATCGCTCCACCAAATCACACATCCTGGAGCCAGCCAGGGCGAGGACAGTTGGTGGAAAGGTTGATCAGGGAGAATGGCCTTAGAAAGCTTCCTGAATTGTGATGAAGAGCAGAAAAGATGGATCCTCCTTTTAACCAAAACACCACTACGACTCTTCCTGATTCATTCTGATCATAGCTGGCTACCCTGAGCAGATTATAGTAGCTAAGAAATACCTGTGTAGGACTGTGTGTATGTATGGGGGAGAGAGAGAGAGAGAGAGAAAGAGAGAGAGAGAGAGAGAGAGAGACTATGTGGCATTTGTGAGTGAAACTTTGTGATTGACAAAATGAAAATCAGAATGCCCAATTGTACTTTGTCATAAGTGATCCTCCATAAGGTTCTATGCCTGTAAAAATAATATTGGCTTTTCATTTGACAAATATATGGAGCATGATGAGTAAGTTGAGTTGGAATGGTTAAACACATGGTATTAATATTCCTGAGTATTTAAAGAAAAGGAAAACATCAGGAGCTCTGGCCAACAATTATTTCTCTACTATAGTGTTCGCATAGGCCAAACGTGCAGAGGCAAGTCTGGGGAGAGGGGCAGAGGAACGGTTTTTTTGCCAAAGATCACAGAGGGCTGCATAGGGTGACTGCCTCTCCTCTGGGAAAGGGAGCAAACACTGGTTGGGAGCGGTGCGGCAGGTACGCACTTCTTGATCTGTATCATCCTATTGATTTTACAAGGGGGAAAGGCAAGGTCCTTCACATAACAGACAAGAAGGCCGAGAACCCGGGAGCTGACACAGTGGGTGAAGATTAAAACCTGGTTCAGGTGCCAGGTTTGAGGGCTCCATCTTTTGACACTACCATGAACCCTAAGGAAGGGTGAGGATTCCTTTGTACAATTTCTTACTGACAGGAACAAAAAAATCTTTTTGAGACTTGAATGGTTGTCTGACACTAAGCAGAATTCCCTCAGAACAGGTGAAAGTTATCAACAAAAGCCTGTACGTTTTGAGGGCCTCTAGAGACAGACTCCTGCTTTGGGAAAAAAAATATGTGTAAAATAAGCTGAATCAACTCCAGATTCATCCCAACCAATACTGTCCAAGCGGCACTAGGGGAGCCATTCACTAAGAGTGAACTAAATTCCAGCTACCTTTCCTCCTGTGAGAAATAATTATATAAGAAAAGAACAAAGGCAGTAATAACAAACTATATTAAAACTTCTGCTTAGCAAAAGTCAGCATAAATAGCTGAAAAGACAAGTCAGTAATATATTTGTAACGAACCAAGTGGTAAAGATATAGCATATATAGATAATTTCTACAAATTAATAAGAAAAAGACGATTTCATAGATAACTGGGCAAAAGACTTGAACACTGCCTCACAGAAGAACAGATAACACTGACTGATAAGCATGAAGAGATGCTTAACCTTATTGGAAATCAGAGAATTTAAAAAAAACAGAAAAAGATAACACTTCTTCACATTCTCTAGATTGCCAAAATTTAAAATGTCCAAGAAAACCGAGATTTAGAAAGAATATGGGGCAACTGGAACAAACACGCACTGTTGGTGGTTGGAAGACAACTGGACCTTATTTGGGACATTGACGATGTCAAACTCTATGACCAGAAATGAATCCCCGGAGACACTCTTGCCACATTCCCCGGAATTAGCTACAGTAATGTTCAAGGCAGAACTGTGTGCAATTGCCAAACATGGGGGGCAATCCAAAAATTGCTCAAGAGGACAACGGTTAAACAAATTTCAGTAGAGTCAAACGGTGAAATATCACACAGCGGTGAGAACGGACTGAGCCGTGCATGGTGACATGGGCGAACACCGCGAGCGCGTGGAATGGAAGAATTTGCAGAATGACACACACAGTATAACACCGTTTTTATAAAACTCAGACAAAAAACTGAGCAGTATAGTTGAGGATACATACTCACGTGGGTGAGCCACGTGCTACAGAAAAGTCCAGGAGGAGCAAACACGACATTCAGCACAGACTAAACTTCAGGAAGGAGGGAGCAGAGCTTGAAACGCGGAAGGAGCACGCAGAGGCCTTTGGCGGTATGGACAACGTTCTTTTTCTTAGCCTGTGTTTTAGCCTGTGTGGGTTTATCTTATAATTCTTCTGCCTACTGTATACTTTGTATGCATTCTTTGAATGCATCATTTAAGAATATGAAGAAAGAAATAGTATTAAGGGCTTAGAAATGCACTTGCTTTAATAGGACCCTTACTAACTTCCCCTCTCTAATCAGTTAATGTTCATCAAACACTTACTTTGCCTTAATGACTCCCTTTGGAATGGAATTTACAGTGGATAAGAGGGTTAGACAGCAGAGGTAAAATTGTTAACTGTTGGTAGATCTGCAGTTTGCTTTTGACATTTAAAAAGTAAAAGTTAAACTTCAGGTTTGACTGACCCCTAAACGTTCCATGAACATTTCAGTAGTGCCGCCATTAATGAAGATTTTTTTCTGAAAATCCCTTTGTTGATAGAAAGAAACCTTGTTTTCAGAGATAGAAATCATGTTGGCAGCTTGGGGTTGTGGCTCAGAGCCAGAGTCCTCTCCTAGATCCCAAACCAGGCACCACAGCCAGACCTGCCCTCCCTCCCCTGAGATAAGGCTTGACTCCTGAGTCTCCTCAACTGTTGGGCCACCAGGGGTAACTTTCTTCTGCCCACAGATGGGGAGGTCCTACATGGTGGCCACCCAGCCCCTGCTCTGCCCTTCCTTCAGCTGGGGCATGTGCCTGCGTTACTGTCCTTGCTCCTCTCCCTCAGCTGCCCAAGTCCCAGCACTGGAGAAGACCAGGCTCCTCCAACTTCCCTCCAGTCAGGCTGAGTGGTGCACGGAGACCAGCTGCCCGAGTAAGTCAGCTGACTCAGGTCCTCAGAACTCTCAGCAACGCCTGCCGTACCTGCAGAATTAGTAGCTTCTTGTCACTTGTCTGGTTTCTCAAATTTGGGATTTAGAGTGTCACTCTTGAGAGTTTTCTCTCGGGAAGTAATTTTTCAATTTACCTATTATTTTGAATGTCTTTACTTGCTGTCATGGCCCGTGAGAGGTAGTGGGGGAAGAGTGGAGTGAGTGGAAATCTTACAGTGAAGAGGTTAGAAGAATTTTCACCATTAATTACTATACATATTTTTATGTCTCTAAGTTACCAATAAGTTGCTGCCAATAAAGGCCAACCTATGACATGGCAGGCTGTGTTGACTTATCTTTTCTGTTTGTATGAAACCTTCATGGCAAGTATAATTGAGGTTTAGATACCAATCGGTCAAGGTCACATAACTTGTGAAAACCTAAATCAATTGCTGACTTCATCCCTCTACAAAGCAGCTCCCCCTTGGAAATTCAACTGTCTTCAAGGGCGAGGACAGTTCTAGTTCCTGGTGGTGAGTGGCAGTGAAGGTCACACGACATGTTACTCAGCATATGCAATAACATCGGATTCCACCCCCCTACTTCAGTGTGTAGAAAACCCCTATTTCCGGAAAACAATATTTCTGGTGGAACAATAGCTGCCTCTTGTATGTGTCCTGACTGGGGACCAAACCCACAGCCCAGGTGTGTGCCCCGACTGGGAATAGTACAGACAACCTTTTGCTTTGCAGGCCAGCACCCAACCACCTGAGCCACACTGGCCAGGGCCTTAGAAACCCATTTTTACTGCATGAAGTTTCTGGGGTGCTTACTGAAGTCCCCAAGATGTCTCAAACTAGAAATGTCTCAATTTTTTAGCACACAGCTTAAGAACAGCTAAGAGACTGGATGCCAAGCTTCAGCCCAGAGTGAATTTTTATGACTTGAGCTGTAAGCCTATGAAATTAGGAGTTTAAAATGGAAATGCTGACACCATCTTTACACTTTGTAGAACGTTGAGTGCCGGTGGGGGTAGTGCTCTCCTCTCGCTGCTGCTGGCCTCTGCTGTGCTAGGAACTTTCTGTCCGTCTTTCTTCACTTAGGGGCCTCTTGTTCCCTCAGATCTCCCCAGGCCTGCCCCCGGCCCAGCTAGGAAAAGCAGCTCAGAGAGAGGCCCATCTGGAGATGTTCAGTGTGAGGCCTGGACTGGTTGCAGAGCCCAGCCTGTGGAAGCCTTATTGGTCTCAAAACTCTCTAGTGCTGCCCTGGACCGCTGTCGACCAGGCCCTCCAAGTCTCAGATCTCTCATGTGAGAGGCACTGCATCGAGTTCTTGTCTTTCTAGGGCCAGACACCACCTTCCTGTGAGTCCTTCCCATGGTGCCGAAGGGCACCACCCATGAGATATCCAGGGCAGCCCCTTGGATTGACCAACGGCTTTTGGCTAGTGCTGAGTTTGCATCCTCCTGAGAGAAAACCTCTTTCAGAATCTTCTTCCTTCGTGGCACCAAGAGGGAGAGGTATCTTTGGCTTCTGAAAGCTAGCTCAGATCAACATGGCTTTGAGAAGGTTGACTTTGTCACACTGCCTGGATTCAAAGCCTCACAGTACCTACTCCCAGGATCGTGTTGAAGATTAAATTGAGGTAAACACACACAGAGTGCTGGACATTCACGAGGGGAGTCCTGGGTGGGGGTGGTCCTCTTTTGCCCGGAATCAAGAGGCAGGGTCAGACCTGAGAGGTCTGGCCTTGCAAGGATTGCACCAGGGTGACCCTGAGCGAGAGGGGGATGAAAATCGATGGCTTCAAAACACAATTTTATTTACACGGTGCTTTACAGTTTTCGGTCTTATGGTTAGATCAGGTCATCCCTGTAAGATCAGTTATGTCCATTTTACAGACTGAGGTTCAGAGAAGTTAAGCAACTTGGCCAAGGTCCCAGGGCTTGAACCACGTTCTGATATGAAGTTTGGTGTTTTCACTATTCCATGGGTTTCGTGAAGCTGGAAGGAATGGCTGGGGGTGAGAGTAGAGTCCTCATCACCTTATGGGTTCTTAATTTGAAAGACTGATTTTATACCTTTAAAAAAGACTCACTTTCTGAAGAAAGATATCTTACATTTTTATCACTGAGAACTCCAGAAAAGTACCTTGGAATTTGTACAAACCAGGTTCAACGGAACATCTAAGTTTTTAAGTGGAATTAAATTGAGTTGCCTAACTTAATTCTACTTTCTTTTATATTTTTCCAATTTTAGCTTTAGTAATTTTCTTTCCCTCAGATGTTGTGTTATAAAGCCTTTTCATCTATGATTACAATTTAATTAGAAAACAATTGAGTAAAATGACATAAAAACAAAAAAAATACCTAGGAATTTTTTTCATAATTCAGGAAAATGTGCTTAGGTATTTGATGCCCACATAGATGTGAGCCTGAAATAATTAAACAACAAAGCTGTAGTCTGCTGCAGTCAGGAAAAAGGTGCGATGTGGCGCGGGAGCTATTATTTCTTCTGCACAGGCTTCTCAGGGTGTTCCAACCTGCAAACTGTTTTTTTCCTTAAAAAAAGAAACGGAGAGAGACAGAGAAAGGGAGAGAACACAAACAATGGAGTGGGGCGGGAGGAGCAAGAGGTGGCAGAGCTGTCCCAATGAGAGCGGGTGGTTGTGGCGTGCGTGTTGCAGGGTGCACAGCCAAAGACACAGAGCCTACATGTATTCCAGCTTTGAATGCTTCTGTCGGGAGCTGATGGGGAACAGTCTTACCAGGGCTATGGAATTACAGTTCCGGAGACTGTAATTAAAGACAATTTTGAGCAACTGCAGACAGAGCAGCTGAAAATTCTCTGCAACTAGTTAAAAGCATTTGAACAAGGTAGAACAACAGTGAGGACTATAAGACCGAGTGGGATCCAGAAGATGGGCAGATGGTGACCTACCAGGCAATGAACAGGCCCAGGAAAGAGCCACCCCACCAGTGCTTAATCTCAGAACTGTATTATTTATTACTATAGATGTGTTATAGATTTATGTTTAAATTATTTGATAAAATATAGTTTATTCTATAACATATATTTAGTCACTATCAAAAGATCCTTTTAAAAGTCTTTATGAAGTTCAAACTGACAAAACCCTTAACTGTTGATGATACTTGAAACAACTGGATTCCATTTTACAAATATAGTCAAGATTTTATGTCAAAAGTTGGTCAACAAGACAAACGGCTCAGAATAGTAGTGCCTGCTGAAGGATGACCACACTTGTAACTGTATGTGTTGTATTAATGTTTGTTATTGATTTTTTTTATGCTATAGCCTTCACATAATTGCCTTCTCATCTTGGCATTTATCTTCCTTTTTTTATTTTATGGGTGGAAAATTACAGTCATACTTCACCTGTCAGCTTCTCAAGGTCTCAGTTTTCTATGATATCACTACTACCCCTATCTGAACAAACTCCAAAATTTATACCATTACAGGATATATCTCACCTGAGATAGTTAGTAACTTAACCAGCCAGAAACACAGTGAAAAATTAGGAAGAAAATTAAAAAATGAAGGGCAAAGTAAAGAAAGAGAATAAAACTTTATGTGTGACCTACTATGTGTCTAGAACTCCATTATATACTTTATATATATTTCTTCATTTAATCATTGTCATTCTGTGATATAGGTTTTATTTTCTCTATTTTAGAGATGAGAAATCTGAGGTTCAGAGAGGTAAGGTAACTTGCCCAAAGTCACACAGCTCACAAGTAGAGGAGTTAAGATTCAGACTGAGATTTGTCTAACTCCCAAACTCATATTCTTTCCGCTGTACCACACTACTTTGTGAAAGGGTCACTGAATAACCAAGACCTGTGTTTCAAAGTGTAAGCCCAAAGTACAAGATCATGTATTTTACTCACATACATAGTCTAAAACCCTCCTGCAGAACTTGGTTGCTCTTACAGAATTTTAAGTCACGGTCATCCAGTTTCTAAGTCCAGAGCAGATTACAAAGAAGTAGCAAATTAAAAGATGGGAGAAGGGTTTTAGTGAGCAAATACAGTGATTATAGTGGGAAGAGACAAATGACAGCTTGATGGAAGACTGAAAACCACATTAAAAAGCAGATATAAGAATAAAAGCATAGATAGGAATAAAAGCTTCATATTAAGTGATGCTAATACTAACCTACTGTCATTTAAACAGTGTCTACTAAGTGTCGGGCTTTGTGCTAGATGCAATGATTTAAAAAAACTCAGAATATTTCTACTTTTATTTGTTCACAATAGGGCTCTGCATGAAATTTCATTTGTGAAAAGAATTTTGGGGTAAAAAAACACTTAAAAACCACTGCACCGTATCACTTAATCCTCATATCATCATTGTTCAATTGGAGTCCACCACTCCCATTTTATAGATGAGAAAAACTTTAAGAAATCTGCCCAAGGTCACAGAGCTACTAACAGCAGGAGCCAGTATTCAAACGCAGGCCTGCTGACTCCAGAGCCTGTGTTTTCTCCACTGTCATCCGGCCCCCACATTCATGGGCACGGCTCTGAGTCATTAAAAGAAGCTTAGCTTAAAAAGTTTAAAAAGCCAGGGATATTGCACTGGTTAAACTAATGGAAAAGTGTACTTCAATGGCAAGCACCCTGTTACCTGGAAAACTTAGCTTTCTAGAATGAGCACGTATATAATAATAGGAGCCACTACATAATAAGGATCCTGACACCTTTCCCAATTTTATCTCTACCGTAGTGCAGTTTTGTAAGCTCCATGTCTCTCTTTCTTGTAGATGATCTTACACGGTCATTTCAGTGGACATTTTGAAGAAAATCCAGTTCAGAAAGGGTTTTGTCATAGTCATCACGAGACCTGTACACTTTTCAAAGGGGTGTGTGTTCTCCTGCATTCTCAGCAATTACTTTATTGAACCACCATTTATTAGTGGAATATGTACAGACACATAAATATAGTTTAGGAATTATTATTAATAAAAAGATCTTTGTGAATAACAATTTGTGAACTGCGTATCTTTCATGACATCTTTCTAACGATATTGTTGGAGGGAAAAGGAGTGCGTATAAATCATTCCTCACATCCCCTAAAGGTTGAAAGGCAAGTAGTAACTAGTCATCTTCAGAACTCATTGGATTTACAAGGTTGTCCTTGAAGAGGTTCATGACTGAAAGTAAGCCTCATTAATCTTAATCATATCAGTGTACCCAGTAAAGTCAGGTCAGAAATGGCTGCTATCAGAGGCAGTCAGGACATACTTCAGACAAGAATGCACTCACTTCTTAGATGCACATACCCAGGCCAGATAACAGCCAGGGATTTAGGAGATTCACTGGAGACACAAATAGTCTCAATAACGACAATAGCTAGAGAGAGGATCCCAGAGCCAAACACACAGCTAATAAAACCAGTGAGCAGCAGGGTCAGGCCAGAGTTAACCGCAGAGTCATCCAGAACATTACTGACTCTATTTAAAAAAAAAAAAAAAAGCCAACAGAAACCTTGTGCACAACAATAGCCACTTTGGAGTGCCAATGGGTAAACTATGATTGTCCCAGCAGATAGGGCTGGCCACCATCAAGGTCAGGAAGAACTCCGCTCTGAGCCTTCCATTTAGATGTGGAAGATCAACACAAGATGATTAAAAAAATTAAAAAGGGAGAAAGAAGAACCACGTAATATAAGCAGATGTTTTCATGTGTTGGAGGGTCTAAACTCCACACGTCTAGATGGACCTGACCAGAGAAGTGGAAGAGAGTCACCTAGCACACAGTGTTGTGAACATACTGAGTCGGGTTAGTATTTTTGAATTTTTTTAACCTTGTGAAACATACAAATTTGCCAAGAAACTCCAGGATATTCTCTTCTCCGTCTGTCTCTTTAGCCCAAATAGCTTGGTCACTTACTCTATCAAATTTCTCCTAGATGTAAACTCTTCATGAACAAGAAAATCATATTTTATTCATCTTCATTTCCCTTGAGAAGTCTAGCACAAAACATACAGTAGGCTCTCAGTAACTGTGGATTTTAACCACCCTCTCCATTCACCTCCTCCTTGTTATCATGGACCTTTACCTCTTGGTCCTAATAAAGAGGCACAGGACTTGAAAGGGACAGTGAAGCTCTTGTGATGAAGAGAACGATCCCAACACGTGAGATCTTGGGTGATTTGATTCTAGCACAGTCTGGACTTTCTGAGCTTTCAGATTTGTACTTCACTTACCTATTCTTACTGTTTTTCTTTTTTTAACTTTATTTTTCAATTACACTTTACATTCAATATTATTTTGTATTCATTTCGGTGTACGGCATAGTGGTTAGACAATCATGTACTTTACAAAGTGTTCCGCCCAGTACTTCCAGCCCCACCTGGCACCACACATGGCTGTTACAGCATTACTGACTGCATTCCCTGTGCTGCACTTTGCTTCCCCATGGCTGTTTTGTCAGTGCTAATTTGTACTTCTTAGTCCCTCCATCTTTCTCACTCAGTCCCCCACCCTGCCCCACCTCTGGCAACCATCAGTCTGTTCTCTGTATCCGTGAGTCTGTTTCTATTTTGTTCATTTATACATAAGCTTCCTATTTTTCTTTATTCTTTTTAAACATTTAGAGAATTTTTATTTGATGCTTCTTTGTTTGGCTCTGTAACAACAGGAGTAAGTGCTCTAATGATAATACTCCCTGCCTCTGATGCAATTTTTAACAGCTTTGTAACCATATAATTCACTTATTTAAAGAGTACCACTCAATGACTTTTAATATATTCACAGAGCTGTACAACCATTACCATATTCAATTTTAGAATATTTTCATCATCTCAAAAATAAACCCTGTGCCCTGGCTTGTGTGGCTCAGTGGTTTGAGTGCTGGCCTGTGAACCAAAGGGTTGCCGATTCGATTCCCAGTCAGAGCACGTGCCTGGATTGCAGGCCAGGTCCCCAGTTAGGGTGTGGGAGAGGCAACCACACATTGATGTTTCTCTCGCTGTCTCCCTCCTTTCCCCTCTCTCTAAAAAAAATAAATAAAGTCTTTAATAAAATAAAATAAATCCTTAAAAAAATAAATCATGTATCCTTTCGCTATCACCCCCTCAATTCTCACACACCCAAGTTCTAGGCAACCATTAATTGCTTTCTGTCTCTATATTTGCCTCTTCTGGACACTGCATGTAAATGCAATCATACAATGTACGGTCTTTTGTGACTGGCTTCTTTCACTTAGTGTAATATTTTCAAGTTTCTTCCATGTTGTAGCATGTATCAATATGTCATTCCTTTTATGGCCAAATAATATTCCACTGTATGCATATATTATTTTTATTTAACCATTTATCAGTTAATAGACATCTGGGTTGTTTCCACCTTTTGGCTATTATAAATAACATTGTTATAAACACTTGAGTACAAGTTTTTGTGAGGACATATGTTTTCATTTCTCTTGGGTATATACACCTAGTAGTAGAATTGCTGGGTTATTTACTAACATGATGGTTTGAGAACCGTCCAGTTTGCCAAAGCTGCTGCACCATCTTACTCCCGCCGGCCGTGTACAAGGGTTCTAATTTATCCACATACTTCCCCAACCCAGCACTTGTTATTATCTGGCTTTTTTGATTCTAGCTATCCTAGCTGATGTGAAGTGCTACCCCATTGTGGTTTTGATTTGCATTTCCCTGATGACAATGACGTTGAGCATCTTTCCATGTGCTTCTTGGCCATTGGCACATCTTCTTTGTCGGAATGCCTATCCGGACCCTTTGCTCATTTTTAAATTGGGGTGCTTATCTTCTTATTGTTGAGTTGTATGAATTATATATTCTACACATAACTCCCTTATCAGAAATATGGTTGCAACTAGGTACTCCCATTCTGTTAGTTTGCTTTTTATTTCCTTGGCGGTGTCCTTTGAAGCACAAACATGTTTAGTTTCGATGAAGTCCAATTTACTTGTTTTTTTCTTTGTGGCTTAGGCTTTTGGCGCCATCTGGGAAGCCGATGCTAAATCCGAGTTCATGAAGATTTACCCCTGTGCTCTCTTCTCGGAGTTTTATAGTCTTGGCTCTTACATTTAGGTCTTTGACCCATTTTGGGTTTTTTTTTTTATATGGTATGATGTAAGGGCCCAACCTCATTCTTTTGCATGTGGCTATCATTCAGTTATCCCAGCCTAATTCTTGAAAAGACAATTATTTTTCTCGACTTCCAGGCCAAGATGGAGGTGTAGGTAGACACACTGTGTCTCCTTGCACAACCAAAAGAAGGACTACAACAAATTTAAAAACAAAAAACAACCAGAACCGACAGAAAATTGAACTGTATGGAAGTCTGACAACCAAGGAGTTAAAGAAAAAACGTTCATCCAGACTGGTAGGAGGGGCAGAGATGGGCAGCTGGGCAGAGAGGACTCGTGGCAAGGCAGCTGGTGGACCAGGCGAGGTGGTGGCTGGTGGACTGGGCGGTCCCACACCCACGTGCAGATAAACTGGGAGGAACAACTGGTGAGCAAGACAGACCCTGCAATCCAGGGTCCCAGCGTGGGGAAATAAAGCCACAAAGCCTCTGATTGAAAACACCTGTGGGGGTTGAGAAACTCCCAGCCTCACAGGAGAGCTCTTTGGAGAGACCCACGGGGTCTTAGAATGTACACAAGCCCATCCACCCGAGTATCAGCACCAGAAAGGCCCAATTTGATTGTGGGTAGCGGAGGAAGTGACTGAAAACTGGTAGAGAGTGGAGCAAGCAGCATTGTTCCCTCTTGGACCCTTACCCCACATATAGCATCACAACGCAGCCACGTGGCTGCCCCGCCCTGGTGAACACCTAAGGCTCTGCCCTTTACTACATAACAGGTGCGCTGAGACAAAAACAACAACAACAAAAAAGGTCCAAATGAAAGAACAGATCAAGGCCCCAGAAAAAAATACAACTAAGTGACGAAGAGATAGCCAACCTACCAGATGCACAGTTCAAAACACTGGTAATCAGGATGCTCATAGAATTGGTTGAATTTGGTGGCATATTAGATGAACAAATGAAGGCTATGCTAAGTGAAATAAAGGAAAATGTACAGGGAACCAACAGTGATGGGAAGGATACCGGGACTCAAATCAATGGTGTGGACCAGAAGGAAGAAAGAAACATCCAACCAGAACAGAATGAAGAAACAAGAATTCAAAACAATGAAGAGAGGCTTAGGAACCTCCAGGACATCTTGAAACATTCCAACATCCGAATCATAGGGGTACCAGAAGGAGAAGAGGAAGAACAAGAAACTGAAAACTTATTTGGAAAAATAATGAAGGAGAACTTCCCTAACTTGGCAAAGGAAATAGACTTCCAGGGAGTCCAAGAAGCTCAGAGAGTCCCAAAGAAGTTGGACCCAAGGAAGCACACACCAAGGCACAACATAACTACATTACCCAAGATTAAAGATAAGGAGAGAATCTTAAAAGCAGCAAGAGAAAAGTAGACAGTTACCTACAAAGGAGTTCCCATAAGACTGTCAGCTGATTTCTCAAAAGAAACCTTGCAGGCAAGAAGGGGCTGGAAAGAAGTATTCCCAGTCATGAAAGGCAAGGACCTACATCCAAGATTACTCTATCCAGCCAAGCTCTCATTTAGAATGGAAGGGCAGATAAAATGCTTCCCAGATAAGGTCAAGTTAAAGGAGTTCATCATCACCAAGCCTTTATTATATGAAATGTTAAAGGGACTTATCTAAGAAAAAGAAGATAAAAAATAGGAACAGTAAAATGACAACAAACTCAGTTATTAACAACCACACCTAAAACAAAAACAAAAACAAAACAAACAACTAGAACAGGAACAGAATCACAGAAATGGAGATCACACAGAGGGTTATCATCAGGGGAGAGGGTGGGGAGAGAGGGGGAAAAGGTACAGGGAATAAGAAGCATAAATGGTAGGTAGAAGACAGACCAGGGGAAGGTTAAGAATAGTTTAGGAAATGTAGAAGCCAAAGAACTCATATATATGACCCATGGACATGAACTAAGGGTGGGGGGCATGTGGGTGGGAAGGGGTGTGCAGAGCAGAGGGGAATAAAGGGGGGGAAATGGGACACCTGTAATAGCATAATCAGTAAAATATTTTTTTTTTAAAAAGACAATTATTTTCCTATTGAATGGTCTTGACACTCTTGTCCATAGGCATGCAAGTTTATTTCTGGACTTCCCATTCCATTCCGTTGACCTAGATGTATATTGTTATGCCAGTAGCACACTATCTTGATGACTGTGACTTTGTAGTAAGTTTTGGGATTGGGAAGTGTGAGTCTTTCAGTTTTGTTCTATTTTTTTTCAAGATTGTTTTAGCTATTTCAGCCTCCATCAAATTTTTGATATGTATTTTAGGATTAGTTTGTTGATTTCTACCAAGAAGCCAGTTGAGGTTC
>VMDR010003469.1:0-71775 GCA_007922815.1 Macrotus californicus
AACAAGCAAAAAAAAAAAACTCACAACAAAGATTTAAGGTAATGGGAAAACATTCAAGTGTTTTATTTAAGATCGTATCTTAGACATGACCACTTCTATTCAAAACGTACTAGAGATCCTACTCCTTGTACTAAGGTGGTAAAAAAAAACCATAGTGCATAAAAGTATGAAAATTGAAAAAGAAAAAAACAAAATAATTGTTACTTGAAAATAACATTATTGTCTATAGAGAACACACCAAATAATCTACAGATAAACTATTCCAATTAATTCCAGAGTAAAGTATTTTAGCCAAATCTTGCCCTGGAAGGCCAACTCTCCAGTCAAGCAGCTGAACAAAGAACCCTGGACACCAGGAGTTCCACTTTGATAGTCCAACCAAACACGTCCACACAGGGCTGGCCATTCGTAAAAGCCTCGCACCTTACCCATTCCGCGGGCAAGCCACTCCAGGCTAGGGAGTGGTATTCTCAGAGCCCTGAAACTGTAACTTTTATGACAGTGAAATCTCTTCCATCTTTCACTGGTCCTTTGTGATGAGTGGGGCCAAAGTGGGACCGAGAGGGCCGGGCCTTTGTGAGTGGGACAGAATCACCCAGCTCTTGAACTCAGGAACCAGTTCTTTCCCTCTTCAGCAGCTGTGGGGCTCTCTGCTGCGTAGTCTTTGCGGAGCAGAACGCGGGAGGGGATGATTCCTCTGGAATAGCTATGATCGTAGGGTTATATTGGAGCCATGGAGGTCATAGGAAAGTAAAACCGTGTGAAAATGATGTCAAGGTTCTGCAATACCCCCCCTAAACCCAGAGATTTCCAAATGCTTAAACAGCTTTATGGGTAAATAACTATCCGTTTAACTTGGTGTAAATTCCCATGCAAAGGGAGACTACAGTGTCTGCAGACACCTGTGATTTATCATTTTCTCCCAGGGGTAAGAACAGACGATCCGCCATGTAAGAAAACAAACAGAAAGGAAAAATAATATATAACATAGGCTTTTTTTGTTGTTGGTCCTTGCATCAGTTAATGTAATTCTACATCAATCTTTTAGTCAATAATGCTACAGAATGGTAGATCTCAAAACATGAACGAATACTTAAGCTATCCACCTCGCGACACCCAGTCCAAGCTCTCCTTTCTACAGGTGAGGAAACTGATCACACAGCGGACACCCTAAAGGAGCAAACGGACAGGTGAATTCTGTGGCCCCCCGGAGAGCACCTGCCCCCACCAAGGGAAGCAGCGGCTGCCCACTACTGTTCATGGTGGCAGGAAGGAGCTCAGTGGGGCTACGTTTTCTGATCCTTTCATGAGACGCCAGAAATCCAGATTTGTGTATGAATACCTTGGTTTGGAAATAGTGACTGGATTTTTCTCACAGATACTGCGCAGGCTTTAACAAGAATATCTGTCATTTATTTGTTAGACCTGGTGTATAACCTGCAATTTTATGGCTTTGGGATAAAATGATGGGCCCCGTGGGGAGTAGGATTCGAGAAAGAATCCAGTCTCTCCAATGGCCAATACACACGTGGAAAGATGCTGAACATCGCTAATCATCAGGCAAATGCAAATCAAAACCACAACGAGCTTATCACCTTACACCTGTCCGAATGGCAGCTGTCAGAAACATAAGAAGTGACACATTGGATGTGGAGGAAAGGGAACCCGTGTGCCGTGCTGGTGGGAATGCAGACTGGAGCTGCCGCTACGTGAAAACAGTACGGGGGATCCTCCAGAAACTTAAAAACAGAACCACCATATGACCCAGCAGCTCCGCTCCCGGGAATTTATTCGAAGGAAACAAAACCACTAATTCAAAAAGGTGTCTGCCCCTTTTTATGTTCACTGAAGTATTATCTACAGCAGCTACGACTTGGAAACAAGTGTTCATACATGGATGAATAAACAAAAAGCTTGATGACATATATAACAGAGTGTTTTATATATATAAAACATGTATAATGGAAGGTCATCCAGCTATGAAAAAAAAGAAGGAAACCATACTTTTGTGAAACACGGATGGACGCCGAGGGCATCATTCTAAGCGAGGTAAGTCGGAGAAAGACAAATACCGTGTGATCTCACTTCTACGTGAAATATAAAAACAAAAAAACCCATAGACAGAACAGATCTGGTGGTTGCCAGGAACAGGCGGTGGCAGGGTGGGTGACATGGGTGAAGATGGTCAGAGGCACAAACTTCCAGCTGTGCGTAGATGAGCCCGAGGGACGGCCCGTGCGGCATGGCAACTAAACACAATACTGTACACTGGAAAGTTGCTAAGAGAGTAGATCTTAAAAGTTCTCACCACAAGAAAATAAAACTTCTAACTATGTGAGATGAGAGAGGTTAACGAGGCTATGGTCATAATTTCAAAATATGTATATATATAATCATGTCACTATGTTGTACCCCTAAAACTAATACAATGTTATCTGCCAAATTATATCTCAATTTAAAAAAAATCACAATCTCCCAGATTCCAGAGGGCTCTCTTTGCCCTAGACTGCCTTCCTAGAGCGCTCCTTATTTTAAATTTGTCATTGTTTACTTTATTATATGTCCTAAGTGAGATATGCCTTTCTTAACCACATATACATTAAAATGAAAAATCCAAAGCTGGGCAAGAAAGAGAGTAATAAATACCGTATTGAATTGCAATTAGCAAAGAAGTGTCCAACTTAATTTTCCATGGATTTAGAAATACAGAGCATACATTTCCAGAGAATGATTTGTATTTACAGCATGTCTATCTAGTTATATGGCAGCAATATAATTGTTTTCCTGCTGAGAATGATGGCCATGAAGTTACTCTGGGTCCTATTACAGCTAATTATAGTCTTGCTCTGGAGTGTAGAGCTCCCTCGCAAAGCCCCCTCCTCTCCAGTTAGACACAAGGGGCCTGGAGAGCATTCTGCTTCTACATGGGATTGTCACTCCCTGGCTCCTGGAGAGATGTGACATTGGCATGTGTAAGGGTATGAAATACCAGAAATGAGCCTGAGTTGTTTGGAATAACTCTTTCAATTCTGTGTAAGTTGGACACCATGGTACAAGGGAAAAACATGTCTCTCTCATCTCTCTACTCCCTACAACAAAGGTAGAAAGTCTCTCTCTTCAACTGATAAGCTCTCTTTGGGCTCTCAAAGACTGAGGCTCTTTCCAGCAATGCCACCCAGCACCCCGGAGATGGGGACCAATCCTTCCACTTTCTGGAAGTTTCATTTCTCTCATCTGTAAGCTGGAGTGACGTGCCCACCCTGCATTCATTCATTCCAGAGCTGCTGTGAGGATCCAATGTGATAGCGAGATGTAATTAAATCAAGGGGGTATGCCTCTTTTGGCCACAGAGCGTTTGGAAGGGTGGGGATGTGGAATGAGATCCTGCTAGCCCTGCGAAGCCCCGAAAACAAAGATGACTGTGCCCACTTCTGAAGTTGCCGTTAAGGGTTAAATGGGCCGATGCGTGGAAAGTACTTGACTCCGTGTCTGCTTCACAGAAAGACCTTAATAGCCTTTCCTTCCTGCATGCATATTTCATTGACTTACTGGATCTTTTTTTATTGTATTACCAGAGGGTTATTTGCATACAAAGGACAAGACTAAGAATCAGCACTTCCATTTTTACGATTGTGATCATTGATTTTTAGCAAAAACTGAAAGATTTTTGTTAAAAAAAAAATCAAGCAGGGAACAGAAGTTTCATGGGTTTTAGAAACAAAGCAAAGAAGCTAAATTCAGAACTTTTGATCTTGAAAGCACCTGTTTTACTGTCTTCCCCAGAGCACATCAGAAGATGAATTAAAGGGATGAGGAAGTTGAAATATTTCACCCCCCAAATCCTTTGTGGTAGGGAGGGATAGTTCTCTCCCTATATTCTAATCCAGGCCTTTTACAACATTTATTTTTTTAATTTTTATCAAAGTAGTTTTCGACATGGTTTAGAAAGGAGAGAGTCCTACAAGGCTTATACATGGAAAGGGCCGTCCCCTGCTCCGCCCTGCCCTCCTCCAGTACCAGCTCCCGAGCTGCAGCTGCTTCCAAATCCCTTAGATGTTTCTTCTGCTATTCACCTTCCATAGTTCTAAATAACATGCTCATCCTGCCATTCTTGACTCATTTCCATGTCTACTATGACTTACTGATTTCCTACTAAGGAAGATGATAACTCCACTCTCAAAATCCTTTCTTTTCCCACCAACTTCCCCTTCTCTCCTCCCAGTGGGACCACATCATACTTTTTAGGCTGATCCGCTGTAGTGTTCACGACATTATGACTGGTTAGTTCTGAACAGCTGCACCCCACAGTGTTTAAGAATTCTAATTCTTCTCTGATACAAAATGTGTGTTTCCAGAAGTTAATAATCGACTCTTTGATTTGTTTGCTTAGCTTTCCACGTAAGCATATACAACCCTACTCCCAAATTTCCAATCCTCAATATGGTCAAACAAATCTGTAGATCTATCCAATTTCTTTTTTCTTCCTCTAAGAGACATCCCTCCAGAAACCCTCCACCTCCCAGGTCTGGTTACTTTTCAAGCCTGCTGCACCGACGCTGCCCTGAGATTTTCCTTCCCCATCACCCGGGAATTCCTCACTCCCCTGATAGACCCTCTGCTTTTTGTTTCTTCTCTCTCCTGATTTACTCTCTCAGTTTGGGGCACATGACCTCCAATAGCCTCCTGCCAAAGAATGCTTGGTAGATAAATTTTTGGAGACGCTGCTTTACAATAGACACATTGTTAGTTTACATTTTCACTTGTCGTCTCACTGGGCATACAATCCTAGGTTGTCAGCTACTTCTGATGAGGAATGTGGAAGTATGAACCCGTTGTCACCTGCCAATTATGTCAGGGAGCAGCTTTAGGCCAATCGTTGCCACTTCCCCTGGAAGCTGTGAAAGTTCCTTATCCCAGGAGCTCTCGAGCTTCAACCTAAGCTTGGCACTCAGGGTAACTTTTAACATGAAAGGTCATACCCGCTTCTTTTCTGGGAAGTCTGCCTGTATTTCTTTTCTGATTCCCTTCCTTCAATCTCTCTCTCCTCCCACCCTGAGTGTGCTGATGTCAGATGTTAGTCCTCTTACAGAAATTCTCCAATTTGGAAATCTTTTGTCATATTTCTCTCTCTCTCTTTTTTTTTCTATTATATGTAAAAATCCCATGGCTTTATCTGCAAACTCTTCTATGGAGATAATAATTTCCACTATTATATTCTAAGTTTACCAGAGTGTCTCATGCTGTTTGAATGTTCTTCCGTTGTTGTTGGTGGTGTTTGTCTCAAGGCTGCGGTTCCTTCTCTGATCTAAGAATTTTAGCTGTGATTCGGCTCACCTAAGTTTTATTCTGTTCTCTGGCGTGTCTCTGTTCTCTCTTCATTCTTTTATTCTGCTTCTTTGTCTCGGGTTTTCATGCCTGGTGACCCTGGGTGGCTCAGCTGTGCTTAGAGATCGGCAAAGTGGAAAAGTGGATCAGACCCGCGGCAGCGTACAGAAACTGCACTTCTGGTGGTGAGCATGACACGGTGTGCACAGATATCAAATCACAACGTTATAAACAAACAAAACGTGTGAGAAACTACTGCTGTACAAAGAAGCTAAACATACTCACAGTTTCTTAACACACAAGACTGTCCCTTTCAGTAGCAACACGCAGCGCTGTCACCAGTAGAAAGGACTCTAGTACCGCCAACTGGGGCACACGACAGGAGACCAGGTGTTTTACTGCTGGTCTCAATTTTCACGTGATGAAGCACAACTGTGTTTATCCTACCAATATATTGCTCTAGTTTTTAAAAAGATATGACACCTACAGCACCAGCTGTAAGCCAATTTATCGTATAGAAGTTACATGATGATATAATTTTCTTTAAATGCCAGCTAATGTCCGGCGGGGAAAGGGAGGTGTCTGCTCTGTGAAACCTTCAGATGGTTTCATCTGTGCGTCTATGTCTCCTTTTGCCTTGCCTCTGTCCACCCTGCTGACTTGGGAGCAATATTCTGTCATCCTGTATGGCAGCACCCCCTCCATCAGGGTGAGGCACACCTGTCACATGCTAACTTCAACACAGAGGGGGACAAGCACAACGGTGCTTTCGGCTAGAGATTTGGCAGTAATGGGCAACCACCATCCATGTTACGCTGCACATCACAACAAACAATGATCACTGCATTTTTCATAGCACATTACACATCCACGCATGGGAGCTAAGAGCTCCGATTTTGGAATCACTTTCTGCAGGTTCAGAATGTGAGTCTTATATGGACAATATCTCAAGCTTCTCTGTGCCTCAGTTTCCTCACCTGTAAAATGGGGCTGACAACTCTATCTTTCCAATGGGCTTTGAGAACCACTAAATGAGACAATCCATGCAATAGGATTAGTACAGCGCCTGGCACCCAGGTGGGTTCGAGTCACATTAGCTGCGGCTGCTACTACTGTTACTGCTATGTAAGGCTTCAAACCAGCCTGTCAAAAATAACTGGAATCCCCCCTACCCGTTTCTCAAGAAAGAAAACAGACTCTGAATGGCTAAATGGCCTACCCAAGGTCTCACCAACAGCAACTGGCAGAGACCAAAGGGACTTGAAGTCAGATCTGCTCATGCTAGATTTGTCCTCTTCGCACTCAAAAGTGCCACTTCTTCCCAAAGGAGCAAGGTGAATAATAGTAAAAGGGAGATAAACTAGGGATCAGATTGGATTTGGAGCTACCGATCTGCTCAGTCACCTTTTCCTCCACAAAGTTAGTTAATTTGGGCCTCTAGCTATTCATTCTCTCAACAAATGCACTAGAAACCTGGTGGTAAGCAGGAGAAACCAAGGTATAACACTTACAGGCACAGGCCCTGGGGCAGAGGAACAGATAATCAACCAACAATACACAATTAAGCACACAGAGCCAAGTTCAGAGCAACCTGTGCTGCAGAGAACAGCAATCAGCAAGCTCAGGCCGAACCATCACGACAGAGGGACAGCATGGTGCCAGAGCAGCAAGCGTGGGCTTCGGAACCAGACCACCTGGGCCCAAAGCTGGGCTTCATTACATACCAACTACGTGCACTGCACAAGTGACTTAACCTCTCTGTGCCTCAGTTCCCTTCAATGATTTTGAGGATTAAATGAGTTAACACATGTAAAGGGTTTAGGATACACTATAAGTGCCTGGCACATAGTAGGTGCTCTATTAGGGACTGCCAAGTAAGAGGAGGCCAGCTGGGAGGATCTGGAGGAAAAGTAGCCTAGGTACAAGGAACAGTGGTGCCAAGGCTGTTAGGGAGGCCCACACTTGGGATACCCAAGAAAGAGAAGAAAGGCCAATGTATCGAAGAGGAGTAAGTAGCAGCGGAGAGAGTGGTGGTTGATGAGGTCTGTAAAACACCCATTAGGGAATGTTAATAGTAGTCCACTTATCTAAAATTAAGGGACTGGACACATCATCACTTACTGTCCCTTTAGTAGTAACACACCCCACTCAGCAAGAGTAAGTGTGTAGGCTAAGACTCCGTTTTGCTAGTGAGCAAGGGTCAGCATGTAACCACCACCCTCCCGGCCTCCATTGTGACCACTTTGAACGTGCCTAGAGGGGGCAGCAGCCCAGTTTCTGACCCCTGAGCACCACATTTGTCAGGGTATAGAGGTGTAGCCTTAAGAGGATCAGACCTGTCCAGGATCTATTGAAATTGTCCCCTGACCAAGCACTGGCTTATACCAGCAGGGTCCACAGACAGCTGATTATGCAGGGCACTAACCCATGGATCCACCCACCCTGCGTATGGTCAGAACAGGACCTGAGTGGGCCTGGGCTCGGTATGAGCCGGCGAGGTGATCTCGGACCTAATCTGTCAAATGGAGAGAAACAGCCGTCTGTCTCTCGTAGGTCATGGTGAAGATTGAAGGAGCTAAAGCAGAGAGTCTGGCACAGGGAACCACTCAGTCAATGCAGTGATCATTATCAGAGATGATCACATCTGGCTCTAAGCAAAGACTAATCCAGAGCTAGAGATCGGAGAACTAATTCATATTATTGACCACTGAGTGATAACAGGCCCTCCTGTGCTTGCATAAGGACGGAATCTGGGGAATACTAGGCCCTAAAGAACTCAGTACTAAAGTCAGTAGTCCATGTCATGTACCAGGGCGGCCTCAGGAAAGACGGCCAGGGGGGAGGTTCTGTCAAAGACAGACTGAGCTCTGGCTCCAGTCATACATGGATTCAAACCCAAGATCTTTCTGCTTACTTGCTCCACATAGGAATTAATTTCTTCACCTGTAAATCTAGAATAATTATACCTAACTTTTGGAGTTAAATATTAAATAAACCATAGTAGCTGGTGCACAGTGGGTAAGCAATAAATGGCAACTCTTCTGCTTATGATTTTGTGAATCAGAAATTTGAGCAGGGCATCAACTGGGTTACTCAGGGGTATTCAGCTGGCAGCTGGACTTATCTAGATAATGAGGCCCACGAAAGCTTCAGCCACATGTCTGGCAACTTGGTGACTATTCTCCGTATAGTCCCAGAATGTGTGCACCTGCACACTCCAGCAGGCTAGTCAGAATTCTTATGAGGTGGGCCAGGGCTCCTGGAGACCAAGGCAAATGCTGCCAATCCTCCTAAAGACCAGGCGTGCCTGAAGGTCACTTACATTATACTCCACTGGTTGAAGTAAGCAGAGTCCAACCCAGGTTCAAGGGAAGGGGAAACAGATTTCACTTATTGATATGAAGAGAATCAAAGAATTTGTGGCCATCTTTAATCTGCCACAGTGGCCAACACTAGGAATAATAAGAAATCTGAAGGACATTCAAGTGGACTGAAAAGCTGTTATTTCCATGAATGACCATTCTTCAGCCCGTGTTTCTTCCTTCCGCCATCTGCAGCAAGTCCTCAATTAAGACTCACCCAATATGCAGAGGTAGGTCATCTAGTAACTGACATGCAAAACGATAATACTTCACACAACACCTTGATGCACCATTCATCCGAGAACATCCAAGTCCTCTGCAAACAAAAATTAAGCACCTGCTCCCCCATGATGCTCCATTCTCTTCCCTTTATAGGCAGGGAAGCACTGAGCCCAGGTAAATGAATTTTCCAAGGTCACAGGAGCTGGTGACAGCTGAGAGGAATTCACAGCATCCGCAGCTCAGTCAGCATCTACATCCCTCACTGCCAATGATGCCAGACTGAGAAATCCAAGTGAAGCCCTGCCTGTCCGTTTTCCTGCAGGCTCAGTCTCACCTTGCCCCTTAGTATCATTACCATCCTTGCTTATACCAGTAACTCTGAATCCAAACTCCTCTGAAGCCAGATGGAGGAGCCCATGGAGAGGACTGGAGAATCTGCACATTCCTCGCTTCATACCCAATGTCTTCGCTGATTACTCAGGAAGTCATGCTCGATTAAAGAGAGGCAGTGAGCAGCGCAAGGTACAGGTGTCATGCTTCATTCTCCACCAGGCACAACTCATTTGCTTTGCTGTCAAAAAGCAAGAGATTCCAGAGCAAAGGGAGGGAAAACACCTATGAGTGTGAGGGGAGGGGAGTGAGGAAGATAGTGGGTGTAAAGGATACGCCACGTGCAGAATGTATCGCTTAGCTTTAGGCAAACTGTTGACTCCTGCCTGATCTTTGTCAAACCTTGTGAAGCGGGCCCTATGCCAGCTGCTGGAGCTTGCTGGAGACATTTACCTTGTAGGACAAATTGGAACGAGAAGAGACACATCACCTTTTATCACTGGACCTTCTCCTTTCTGCTGGCCCTGTCCCCTGGCCCTGACATCCCCAAACCCGAGTCATTATGATCACTTTAAATTGATCTTTCTATATCCATCTGCTCCCCATGCCACTCTATCCAACTAGTACCAGTTTCCTATGAGAATGGCAAACTTTAAAAAATAGGACTTGGAAGGAATCTCAGAAGATATCTAGTTTCATACCTTCACGGTACAGGTGGGGAAACTGAGGCCTCACTCGGAAGGATAATTTGAATACTGTGTCAACTTGGACCTGTTATTTAACCACTCTGAGTTTTACTTTTCTCACCGACAAGACGTGGGTGAAAAGCGTGCTCCCCTCCTCCCGGGGTGAGGCAAGGACTACAAAGAATCATGTACGTAAAAGGCTTGTAACTGTGACCCATTTTACAGAAGAAAACATTGGCTCAGGGTCGCCTAGCAAGTCAAGGACAGGGGTGGCCTAAAACCCAAGACTTTTTAACTTCTACTTTCCTGAGCCATTCAATAAACGAGTATTGCCAGACCACCATGTTCCAGGCAGGCACTGCGGTGGGCACAGGACACTGCGTGATGCACAACTCGGTCACCGCACTTGCTAGTGTTTACAACGTGGGAGGAAGTGGGATTTGCACTTAACTACAATTGCAGTAGCATTCAGAAAGTGAAGGGGAGGGCGCCGTGGAAATGCATGGTAAAAAACCACCTGGGAAGGGCAGCTAGGGGACCTTTCCCTGAGGAAGAGACGTTTAAATTGTGACTGACGGTCAACGGGCAATGGCAGGAAAAGCAGCGTGGGAGCCGGGAGGCAGGTGGGAGAGCAAGTGCGGGACCCCAGGGTTGGAAGAGCAGAGAGACGTGTTTAAAACTGAAGCCAATCCCTGCCGCTGGAGCACACGTGTGTACTAACAGGCCCTTGCCTGTCTCCAGCAGCCCTGCAGGCCCTGTTTCTGCCCAGGAGACAAAATGTGATGTCTCTTGGAAGCCCCACGTTAGTAGTGGGTGACGAAGCGGAGAGTCACGGGTCTCTGCTTCTGTCTGGTGTGCTGTATCTCCCCACATAGAGAAGCTCCATGACTAAAAATCTTGATTGACCTAAATGACAGAGTAAGGCGCAGGGAAGTACTGAGTATTCCCTGCACAAATGTGGTAACCTCTGCCCGTCTGGTTTTACTGCTCTGCTCTCTCGAGTGCCAGCTGGAAAATAAGCAAATTACTAAGGAGGAGAGATGGGAAAGAGACTTATGTTCAACCAGGAGCCCACCGAAATTATGCCAGCGGGTTGGTTTTAAGAGGTGGGGGGAATACAAGACTGCACCCTCAACCTGAGCGGCTCGCTCTCTCTCTCGGGTCAGACCATTTATCAGCTCTCTTTCCCGCTTCCTCCATCAATGCTCCACACAGTCCCATGTCTTATCTGCTTCAGCCTGTGCTTAACTTTATATTCTGGCCATTTGTCTTTCTCTTTCTTATCTTAACACAGACAAGGGGAAAGCTATCCGCAGAAACTCCGGGGCAGCCTTGGTAATGGGTTTGTCCTGGATCAAGAATCGGCATTTGGCCTGGCTGATGTGGCTCAGTGGATTGAGCACCGGCCTGCAAACCGGAAGGTCACTCACGGGTTCAATTCCCAGTCAAGGCACATGCCTGGGTTGCGGGCCAGGTCCACAGTAGGGGATGCACGAGAGGCAATGACACACTGATGTTTCTCTCCCTCTCTTTCTCCCTCCCTTCCCCTCTCTCTAAAAATAAATAAAATCTATTTTTAAAAAAAGAATCATTATTTGGTAAGCTGGAAGCATTTACTCACTGACCTAAGTGAGCAATTTCATTTTCTCAAAAGGAGAGGCACTGACCCTGGGCTCCCAGTTTTGGAGCCCACTGTTGGGAAAGATACTGAAAACTTAGTTCACTATTACCAAGAAAACTCTGGTAAAAAACTCTAATTCATCTGGCCCTAGGGAGGCAAGGAGGTAGAAGGAACAGAACTACAAGATACATCACTGGCTGCAAGGGTCATGCAAACCGGATAAGGAAAGTAAATAATGGTTACCGTGGTAACAGCTCATGTTTATTGTGCCCTACACCAGGCAGTGCGGCGAGAGATTTGCACGCACTCACTCATCTGATCCCCCCAACGATGTACATTTCCTATTTCACAGATAAGGAAAAGTACATCAGAAAAGTTAGATAGTGCACCTCAGATCACACAGAGAGAGAGAACTGAGAATGGAATCCATGCTGGGTAATTCCAAACGTGTGCACGCAATTGTGTCCAAATAAATGTAGTGGGGACAGGTGGTGTGTAAGGTCCACACAATTCGGAGAGAGCCCTGCATGTGGCAGAGGGTGGGACATTAAGGGGCCTCAGAAAGCCACATAAAAGACTCTGGATCAGGATGAGGAGGCCGTACGGCTGAGTCTCTCAGCCTTGGCACTACTGACACGTTGGGCCCAATACTTCATGGTTGGGGGGTGTCCTGTGCGTGGTAGGATGTTTAGCGGCATCCCTGGCCAATAGCTGGCCATTAGAACTCCCCAGTTAGGAGAACCAGAAAAAGCCTGGGGCATTGCCAAACGCACACTGGGGACAAAACCATCCACAGTTGAGAACCACTGGCTCAGAGCAGCAATTTTCAGCCAGTGTGCTACAGGAATTTTTAAAACACAGGATACTTGACCATATAGTCAGGGGCACTGACCTATTTTTCCACAGACTGTCAAATTTAAAAAAAGAAACACCCAAAAAATACAGCCAACACAACAGTAGCAGTCTGGTGTGAATGAATCAAAATTATGCCGATTTTTCTTGTCAGATTGGAAAAATGTATCTTTTGTGCCATGCCGCAGAGTTTTGGTAATCAGTGTATATGTGCCATGAGTTGGAGAAGGTTCAACATCACGGCCTGAAGCGGGAGGGCAGGGGGCCCTCATGGAGGAGGCCACGCGAAGCCAGGGGAGGGCTGCCGCGTTCAAGAGAGTACCCAGGAAACGACCACAGTGAGGGTGGGCGCCAGACTGCATGCCAGGGTGAGGAAGTGGGAGCTGGGAGCAGGCACAGATTTCTGTTTTCAAGAGTAAGGATGCGGTGTACCCCTTACCAACTGTACCCTGATCTGCATGCCATTCTCTGAACACGCCTACCACACTCTCAACTCATAGCTTCTGCATCTGCTGTTCCCTCTCCTCAAAATTATGTCCCCTCAGTTACCTGTACAGCCTCTCTCACTGCCTTCACGTCTCTGTTCAAACATCACTTTAGGAGGAAGGCCGGCCCACCTGTAACTAGCCATCCCCTCGCCCTGCTGAATTTCCTTTTGAGGATCTGCCTCTCCTGCATACCAGACCCACCGTATCATTTACTGATGCGCTTATCACTTGGCTGTCCATCTGCCCCATGAAATGTCAGGTCCAAAAGGGCAAGTGCACGCTCTGCTGCATCCCCAGTGCCAGGAACTCTCCTTGGCACATAGCCTGAACACAATAAATGCTTGCTGAATTAATTTCCAAAGGAGCATTTTAGGAAGGGGTTCCCTAAAAGCCAGGCATCCCAACATGCAATCTGTAAAGGGAAGGCCTTGAACAAGATGCCAGACTCTCGAAGGACGGCCTGAGCTCTCTCTGAATCAGAACTCACTAGGCCAGGAGTGTCTGTTGAAGCGCAGGCTCCCGCTGCCCAGTCTAGAGTCCACAGGCCACAGAATCTGGACAGCAGCACCTAGAAACTGCCTGTTGATGCTTTCCAAAGATGTCAGGCACATATACTTTGTGAGACAACTATGCCACTGCTCTTTCCCTTTAACTCCACTTCTCAAGGCAAGATTCAGACACTCAGACATCAATAAGCACAGGGTTAGAATACAGAACACCTGGAGACCACATGAGCATCCCTCTTGCCTATCAAAATACAAAAGTCCACACTATGTTGATACAGAGCTTAAATTCTCAGTCCTTTACATTACACACAGCATCTCACCTTCCCAACTTTTTCTGATCCTTACAACCAACTAAGAAAGACAATGTGGCCAAAATTTCTTCCACTTTGTCACCTGGTACAATTAACACTCATGGAGCTACAGTGACGGCTTAAAACCTACACCGTCTACTAAAGGCAGAGAGAGCAGGGTCGTGCCCACCCCTGGGCTATTCCTACTCCACCATTCAGTTGACCTATGCAACACAGTGTGGTTTACTAAAAACCGTACGAAATAGATTGAGCGAGGTAGCATTATTTATATTCCCAGATTAGCAAATTAAGAGATACTATGTAGTACTGTGGTTAAATTCTAAGGCTCTGGACTGAATGCCTTAGTTCCACCACTTGCTCCATGATTTGGAACAAGTTACCTAACTTACGTGAGCCTCGGTTTCCCCATCTGCAAAATAAAGATGACAATAATGCTCTCAGGGGCACTGTGAGGGCTGTCACCACATGCAAAAGTGCACACAGCCCGACGCAGCTCAAACTCGACAGATGCCAACTATTCGCAGTGGTAATTAAGACTGTTCGGTTAACAAACACAGGAAGACCATCTCCCTGTAGTCCTGGTGCTTAGCCCAAAGGATGGCAGAGCAGGGATTCAATACATGTTTGCTCAACCAAATAACAAAGGGACGAAGGGCAGGGGTTAAAATGACTTGCCAAGATCACATAATTGGTAAACAACAGAGCAGGACCCATCCTCTTGTCTTCCAACAAGTCCTGTGTTCCTTACGTTACATGGGCCCTCCGGGCTTCCCAGCTGGGCCATGACTGAGAGCAAGGATTTAACTCCTGTTGTGCAAGACAGATCTCCATTGGTGGGTGTGAAATTGTAGACAGTTGGCTCTGAAGGAAATACGTTAGTCCCAGTTGGTGACGCAGGCTTTGTCATCATCCTGTCTCCCTCCTCGATGCCTTGGTGCCAGGAACCCTACACACAGGTGTTTTTGTTCCCTGGAAACAACAGCAAGGCCACTCGGCTGCCCCCTTGTAGTTTAAAGACATCATCTGTGTCTGCACGTCCCTCTGGTTCAGAAGTGGATTTGAAAGGTGAACAGCTGGCATTCCGGTCAAAGCGCAAAGGGAGAAAGGTCGTGTAACTGTGACCGCGCTGTCACATGAGGTTAGTAACCCCCATCCTTCTCTCCTGTCCTTCAGCCACCAACACCACCTCCTCTTCCCCCCCACCTGCCCGCAGAGAGCACACACACATGCACCAATCGAATGCCTTTTCAAACACCTGTGATACGGAAAATGCATTCTCCACGCTCTTCAGTTCATGCTTGTGTCAAATCTGCACTGCACGGTAACCTCTAATCAATGTTAACTTATTGACAGTTCGAGACGTACTTTATTTGTAGCCATGCTGAATCATGCAACAAAGATTACAGTAGTCCTAACTCAATTTAACGGGATCGTTATTTGGGGAGGGAAAAACCATGAAGAATGCAGAATCAATGTGTGTGTCAGAATGCAGGGAACTTTTCTTTTTTATACAACAAAACCTTGTTTGTGAACCAGAATCCTGAAATACTAAAACTGATGGTGACCTTAGAAATCATGTGACCCAACCCTCTCGGTTTACAGGTGTGCAACTTTCCTCTGTATAGGTAACACTGCATCCCCCCAACCTGCCCTCCTCAGACGTGTTTCTAAACCAGTCCTAACATACACCCCGGAAAGCTCGAGGTGATACAGTTCTCAAGTGGCAAGCATGGAGGGCTTTTAGAGATAATTAAAGATAAGAAGATAGGTCAGGAGTTGACCCTCCGCAGCCTCCTGGAGAGAGGCTCCAGCCCTGGAGATTGCAGGTGGAAGGGAATTTGCCAGCTCAGAGAGTGTGGGGGAAACAGGGCTGCAAGTCAGATGGCGAAGATTAGCGGCACATGATAAAGCTTCTCTATTAACTTAAGCGATTGGACATGCTCAATCAGGGATCCCAGCTCTATCAGTTACAGATTATCAGTGACATCGGGCACTTACATATGAAGCTGTCCTGGGCTCTCAATGCCAGCCGCTGGAAGATAAGAACTGAAATTCCAAATGCTTGAAACCCCACCTTCTGTGTCGGTGAGATAGTGGCAGAGGAGTCTGGGAGACTGCCATGCTCACACACACACACACACGCACACACACACACACACACACAAGCAATGGCAACTCATACTAGTTTTTGGAAACCGTCCTCGGAGTAAAGATGTACAGGACCACTTGAAAGGCCTTTCCTTGACTTATTACGTTGACCCTCCATCCAAGGTTAACCAACAGGGGAACAGTGGGATCAGAGAGTGAAGAGGGAGCTAAATCAGGGACACTGGGGCACCTGCACGGTGGTCTGTTTGTTGAGAGCAGTGATGAGCACGCGGTACCAGCCCTGGCCCTGGGATGCCATTTCAGGATAAAGCATCACAGAGCTGCCTCCATGCGGCTACTTTTCAAAATGTCCTCATATTAATATTTCAGTGGTTAGAACTGTAAGACTAACTTTTTTCACTGGCATTGTTCTCCTCCGTAAGACAGTAGTATATAGCATGCAGAAATAGCGGAAAGGCAGCTGAGCTTTACTGAGCTCTAACCAGGCACCAAGCGCTGCGCTAGGTGCCTTGCAGGGTCTCAGTGAATTTCCCTTCCACATGGCAGGTGCTAATGTTGTCCCCAGCTGACAGATGAGAAAACTGAGGTTAAGCGGCGACCCCCAGTCCACCCCAACTATGGATAGCAGAGCTAGATTAAATGCCAGGGGACGGCCTGCGGAGTTCTTGGGAGTCAGGAAAGCAGTTTAATTTTTGTATTTTATCTTAAAAGTAACATATTGTGAAACTGACTCTTTTGTTGTAAAGTTCCAGGAATTTTACCACATCATAAGTTGCTGTAAGCACAACAGGAAGAAACAGAACAGTTTCCTTACCCCCAAATTCCTCCCAGCCCGTCATTGTTGTCACACCCTGTCCCCAACCCTAACCACCAACAACCACTGACCTGTTCTCCAACCATGAACATGCTATGCCTCCGTTTATTTAGGTCTTTTATCCACCTTTTCTGGGGCAGCTTTCAGCACAGAGATCCTACACATGTTTTCTTATATTTGTACATACGTATTCCATATCTGTACACTACTGTAAATGGAATTATTTTAGATTTTTTTTTGCTTATGACATAAATTTATATGAAATTCAACACAGAAAATGATACATATATAATGGGTTAAATATTGATACATAGACAAATACTAGCAAGATATTTGCACATTTAAGAAGACAGCATCATGGTATTATAGAGGATCATTGTTTAAAATATAGGTTATTACTTTTAATTCTATAATTTACAACTAATAAATCTCTGAATTATTTTAGATTTTTGATCTCCAATTGTACCCGGTTTGTGTATAAAAATACAATTGATTCTGTGCATTCGCCTCGTATTCTATGACCCTGTTAAATTCACTTATTTGTTCTAAGAGTTACTTTTATAAACTTTCTTGAGAATTTCAGCACAGAAAACAATGTTGTCTGCAAACAGGGGTAGTTTTGTTTCTTTCACTGCCTTCTACTCTGACCCCAGGACTTTCTTTTTGTGCGTTATTTGCTCCAGGCAAACTATCTAAGATCAAGTCTAGATAAGGATGAGCATGAGAAGAAATGAGGTGCTGGACACCATTCTAATTACACTCAGTTTCGTGCCTTCCAGAGACATCTGAGACATCCTCAGTGCCGTCAACTGCTGGCTCAGATCAGTCCACCGCACATTCACTCAGTTCTTACCCCGTGTAGACATCCTAGGTTTAGGGAGCTAACTCCTGGGATAATAGCAAAGTCTGTCATCAGAAGTTCGCCGTTTAGTAGGGCAGACAGCTCAGGATCATTCTGGTGCCGTGGGATAAATATTAATGATGCAGGTGTACACGTGGAAGTAAGCGAGAGAAAAATTTACTGCGGCCAGGCCAGAGAACGGATGGGGTGCCTGGGTTACACCTGTTCAAGCCACCCCGTCTCCCACCTGGACGACAGCAACAGCCTCCTCATTGCGTTATGTAGCTCTCATCTTGCCCTGCTGACGCTCTATTCTCTTTTTTCAATCAATTTCATTGAGATATAATTCACACACAGTACATTTCATCCATTTAAAACGCACAATACAATGGCTCTATTATATTCAGAGAGTGGCAGTCCATCACCACAATCAATTTCAGAACATTTTCATGATGCTGAAAAGAAACCACACTCCCTCTTCCTCATAACCCCCCAAACTCCTACTCTCCTCACCCCTGGGCAACCACTAGCCTACCTCAACTCTACAGATTTGCCTAGGATGGACCTTTCCACATACACAGAATCACACACTGTGTAATCCTTTGTGACTGATCTCTGCCACTGAATATCTTCAAAGTTCCTAAGTGTTTTAGCATGTATCAAAACTACATTTCTTTTCACTGCCAGGAATATTCTGTGGCATACATACCCCACATTTTATGTATGCATGCATCAGATGATGGCCACTAGGGTTGTTTCCACCGTTTTGAGTATTATAAAAACGTGATATCAGCACTCGTGTTTATTTCTGTTGGGTCCCACATACCTAGAAGCGGGACTGCTGCAACTCAGGGCAACTCGATGCTTAACATCCGAGGAAGCGCACACTGTCTTCCAAAGAGGCTGCACCATTTTCCAGCCCCACCAGCTGTGACCACAGGTTCCAATTTCTCCGGATTTCAGACAACACTCGTTACCATCTTTTTATCATGGCCATCCTCGTTGGTGTGATGTGGTGGTTCAGGGGATTCATGTTGCCTTTCCCTGATGACTAGTGATGGTGAGCATCTTTTCATGTTCTTATTGGCCATCTGTATGTCCTCTGTGGAGACATGTCTGCTCAAGTCCATTGTCCATGTTTTAAAAATAGATTTATTTGTCTTTACATGATAGTTGTAAGGCTTTTTATGGATTCTGAATACAAGTCCCTTATTAGATATAATGTGTAAATATTTTCTCCCATTCTGTGGGTTGTCCTCATACTTCTTTGATATGTCCTTTGATGCACAAAATTTTTTAACTCTGATGAAGTCAAATTTATCCAACTTTTCTCTTATTACACATGACTTAGGTAAAGAAACCATTCCCATCCAAAGTCAGAATTTACATGTATGTTTTCTTCTGAGAGTTTCACAGTTTGAGCTTCTATATTTAGGATTTTATCTGTTTTTAGTCCATTTTTATATATTGTGTGAGGCAGAGGTCCAACTCATCCTGTTCTATGTGGATATTTAGTTGTCCCAGTACCATTTACTAAAAAGGCTATTCACTCCCCCACTGCACTGTCTTAATACCCTTGTTTGAGACTGACTATAAGTGTAAGATTTATATCAATTCTACTTCATTATCTCCATGTCTACAGCAATCTATTCCGCACTCCAAAGAGTAACCTTAAAAACAAATAAACAAATCAGGTCACACCACTCCCATGCCTCATGTCCTAAGGACTTGCCATTGCACCTAGAATGGAATCCAAGTTCCAAAGCTCCAATGTGACCAGGCCCCGGCCAATCTCTGCACCCTCATGTCTGCCCTCTTCCCCACTTTCTGAGACTGAGCCACAAAGACCTCCGTTATTTTCTCTAGGACCCTCGCACCAGCCTTTCCCTCTGCCCATGATGCATCTTCCCTCAGCTGTGCCCATGGCCATCCCTTCCCAATATTCAGGCTTCAGCTCCAGTGCCACCTCAGACAGGCATCACACATACCCTATCTCTCCAAACAAATCATCACCCTCTGGAATAATTATATGTGTTGCCGTGGTGTTCTACTTGTTTTCTGTCTGTCTGTCTCCCTGATAGAATGCAAACCCCATAAGAGCAAGGAACTTGTTCAAGCTTTCCATCAGCATCTTTAATAGAGTAATTATTCAAAATGTGTATTAAATTATATAAACGCATAAATGAATGAGTGAATGAATAAATCAAAGAAGTTACCCTGGGAGAGGTGGCACCAGGGATGAGTCCAAAGGAAGCATAACTCATTGTTGTCCCTCTACTAATTGTACCCTGAATGAGACCATTTTTACAAATCCTGCAAAGACAAAGTCTATAGTTGGTCAAAAGTAACATCAACAGAGAAGTTAAGGTATACTTTGTTTGACAACATGTTTGAAAGTGTACACTGCTAGGTTGGACATTTGTAGCTAGGTGCAGCCCCTTTAATTACAGAAATAAAGTAATAAAGTGCCAACTTCCCCTTGCCTGCTTTTCAGACCCTGTTCTGAGCCCGCCATCTCTCTGGTTATAGTTTCTCAGCTGCATATTTGTGAATCAAGTCAAGTGCTCTCTCAGCTGAATTGTGGTGCCAACTTTGAGGCATTCCTTGCTCCCAAGACCAGCTGTCACACGAGGAAAACGCAGCCTAGTTCCAACTGGCACATGACAATGCTTAAGAGCCAGACCGGGTAACTCTCCCACATTGGCAGCTGGACGCTGGTGGAGTTTTATAATACTATTTTTTTATTTCAGTGGTTCCACCCTTATTGGGGAACAACATGGGATTTGTGTCCCTGCCTTAGACCGTCTCAGAAACTCTATCACCACGAGCAGGAGGAGAGCAGCATGAACAATGCAGACTACGGGGGCACACGGGCATGGGCATAAACCACTATTCTGCTACTTACCAGTCGTGTGAGTCTGAGCCAGAGACTACAGCCCTCTCCAGTTCAGACTCCTTTTTCATGTAACACAGAACACACTACAATCTAAGTGAGCTGTTGGGAGAAATTATTCACACATTCACTCAAGCGAAACTTACAGAGTGCCTATTATAAAACTAACAGTTGCCATGTACTCGGAGCATGCCACGGGCCAGCGCTGTTCATCCACCTCTGAGGCTCTCTAAGATCTAGATGCTATTATGATTATGTTCCTTACCCAAAGTCACGTGGTTAATAGGTGGCACAGACAGAATTTAAACCTGAATCCGGTCTTCATTCTTAAGGACAACGTTCCAGGAGAGACAAGATGTTCATGTTTGATGCACAACTGACTTCCTGGCAGCACGTCTATTAGCGCCCAGTGCCTATTGGTCAGGTGCCCTCGGCCAAAGCCGACGCGCCGTAAATCTGTGCTGAAACACTTCACATTCTCTACGGCCACCACCAGCCACTGTGCCAGGCACCGAGAATGCCACGACACGCCGTGAGGGCTTGGTCTCGGTGCTCATGTGCTTTACAGTCTGGAGGGAACTAAGCGGGATCGTGTCTATAGGGCACCCAGCACAGCACTTAGCACACAATAAATACACTTTTAAAAACCCACGATTGTTCTAATTTTTGTAAGACATCATTCTTTTTGGTTCAACTCATATTCAAAAAACTGTCTTCTCAATGTACAGTGAGAGAATAATTTTTAATAATTCGATTCTTCTTTGGGAGCTGTAATAATTTTTTCTCGCTCATTCTGTTCAAAGGTATTTATTAAGCAGAGTCTGGATTTAAACTGCTAGTTCTGTAAAACCCACAAAAATCTGCCCGAGAACTTGGCCTCACCCAACTGGCCTTCGGCTTCCATGGATTCCATGAGCTCCAGCTGAAGGACGGTAAGGGAAGGCACTGCTCGGTACCCAGCAACCTGGCCCTTACGTGTAGCATCTTTTGGAAAACGCAAACGCAGATCTGACTGGCCTGTCGTCATCTTCGCACACAAGGAGGTGATACAGCAACAAGGGAGGTGGGCAGAAATGAAAACAAGCATGGGATTGAGTGGTAGTGAGCACAAATCGTCTAGAGAGAGGGAGGCTGGGCCCAAAAGCAGGCAAAGTGTGTTTTCAGCATTTCTCCACCCCTTTTCCAGGCTGACCAGCATCCAAGGGCTGACCCGGAGAAGCAGACCTACACTTGCCATGTGGGGCTTCAACCAACAGAAGCAGGAGAATCCACAGACAAGCAAAACTGTCTCATAACTGGAAATAATCTCAGACCATGAGCAACCTGACCACCATCTGGGATGACAAGAAAACAGAGACCTCCGCCCTACAATCACAGGAGGCAAACTCTGCCAACACACTGGGCGAGCTTAAAAGAGAACCCTGTGCGCCAGGTGAGAATTCATCCCAGCGGCCCCCCTTTTGTTCAGCCTCGTAAGACTCTAGGCAGAGAAGCCAGCTCAGCCAGCCCCAGCCTTCCACCTGCAGAAACTGAGAGGTAACTCATCATCTCGCTTCAAGGCACTAAGTATGTGTTAATTTCTCGTGTGGCATGGAAACTAACTCAATGCTCATTGTAGAGACTTGGGCTACACCAAAGAGCCAAGTAAAAGAAAGTACGTACCACCCACAATCTTACCACGCAGAGAAAAACCGCGTTAACATTTTTGGTGTATCTGTTCCTAGCATTTACAAATACATGTTGAAATTCGTAACAGATTGTTCATAAATTATGTTGTTCTCTACTTTGTTCATTAGCGTTTGGACAAGAATATTTTATGTCATCAAATACTCCTTAAGAATTTAACTCACAGCAAGTGCTATATACTATACATGAGCAAAAATTTAACCATGTGCTTTGGGAGGCATTTAGATTTTTCTATTACTTTTATAATAAACCTTATTTTGATTATTCTTCTTTATACAAATCTTTGAGTTTATCTCTTTTGTCTTTAGGACAGATCCCCAGAAATGCGGCTGATGAATCAAAGAGCTTTCAGATTCTTTTAACGTCTTGACGCAGACTGTCAATTTGCCTTCAGAAGTGTGGCAGCAACACCCCCCACCCCGCCCCCACAGTGTGTGAAACTAGCCACTCCCTCACCGCGATTTTACCACACTGCCTGCTATTGCTCTCGAGAAATCCTGGCGAGTCTGAGAGGCAAAAGGTGGCATCTCTTTACCTCTTTTCGTACTCATATCTCCATTAGCCATTTGCATTTTTAATGAATTATGTGTTTATGCTCTTTACCTATTAGTAGTTTTTTAGTTGATTGGTAAGACTTGCTCGTATGTTTAGAAGTTAACCAAGTATGGCTTGCAAATGTTTCCTCAGATCATCGTTTCCTTTTTTTACGTAGTTTATTTTTGACCTACAGTCCTTTCTGTTCACCCTGGTACAAAGCATCATCTCCTACCTCTGTGAACTCACCACTCTCACAGAAACATGCTTGCCCACCCCAGTATTAAACAGTGACAGGTGCCTTCTTCTTTCACTTAAGCTGCTTTCCCTTTTTGTCTGTAATGTAACTGAAGTCCATCCAATGCAAAGCAAGGCTTGCCATCCTGGGGGAGGCACCTGACAAGCCACCGGGCGGAGAAGGACCTGTCATGAGGGCATAAACTGCCCCTGCTGAGGCCCCCTCACGGTCCCAGCACAGACATATGCACACCCAACACGCAGCTGTGTAAGCATTTCTCTGAGCGAAGTGGCCTGGACTGGTTCAAACGGAACATCAGAAGCACCAAGGAGGCATGGACATACGATCCCGGGACCCTACTGCTGAACATGCTTAGGCTGCATCCACAGTAAGCTCACCGGCTAGCAAGGGGAGGGAATGGCTTTAATGAAGGCATTCATTTCAGTTCTCCCAATTCATTGGCAGATGCTTCTGGTTCCAGACCTCTTTCCCCTTGCCAAATGTGTCATATGAAGCTGCAGATGTGGGGGTCTGCTGCCATCTCAGGATCAAAAGGTACACTTCCACCTGCTGTTGTATGTCTGATCCTAAACAGGCATCAGGTGATTGGATGTGACGGGCATCACACCCAACACAGAAATCACTTCCAATCAGCTGAGAACGATCCCCTCCCCTACACCTTATGTTCGAACCAGACAGAACCTAGAGCTTAACTCTGGCACAGTCTCTGCTCTAACGTCTTTTTTCTGCTCACATGTATTACCAACCAAAGGTATGTAGATTCCTAATGATAAAGCACAAGAAGTTGCCTTACAAATGAGAAAGCTATTGGAAACTTCTTAGCCAGTGGCCTCTAGGTAGTTCTTTTGTAATTTATTAGCCTAATTCAGACTGGGCAACTTCCTGGAAGCCCATGTTCTTGGATAATGTCAATTGAGGCTGGTCCTGTTGTGGGAGAGAGGACACACACAGGACACACACCTTTGTTAAGGTGAAGTGCAGCCTCTCTGTGGTACAAGATAACTGATCCGCGTGAGGAAATTCATACTCCTATTGTAACTATCTCACAAATGTTCAGGGTACTTCCTCCATGAAAATATTATCTTAGGTCAATGTCCTGGCTGCAACCCACAAACCCAGAGATGTACAAGACCCATTTCATCATGCTCATGAATTCTGTGGACTGGGAGTTCATCAGGACTGAGTGGGAATGACTCGCCTCTACTCCATTATGCCTGGGAATTCATCTCGGCTGACTTTCAGCGGGTTTCCATGGCCAGAGAAAGCCCTCGGGAAAGGGCAGGTGCACGAATCTGGAACCTGAGAGGTCGGCACGCACAGTGATGCTGAGGGCAGAGTAGGTGTGTTGGGGCACCAACAGGATTTCCATGGGACTTTCGTCAACCTTGATACAGGGCCAGTCCCTGAGTCCTGGGGCTCCAACAGTGGATGTATCCCCTCTCCTAAACTGTGGGTTCTGTGGGGGCAGAAGCTCTGTCTCTTTCATCTTTGTGTTATTGACACCCAAAATGAACCTTGAACAAAGGGGACCCCTCAAAATGATGGATGACAGAATAAAATTAAAAATGCATCCGTGTCTTCTGTTCAAACCCCTCACCCAAGAAATCCCACAGAATGTCTGTCTACTTCTTTACCACCTTGGATACCTCCAAGTTTGTGCACACACCTCTGACTTTTTTATGCTATGATGTAAGACCATAAGCCTGTCCCTCCTCCTGCATTTCCTCTCCCAATACAGGGCGCCATCACCTACTCAGTGCCCAAGGTTCACTTTTCACCTCTTTTTCCCCACAACTCCCACACGGCACTTTGTTGCCACATCTGTCTTTAGAAGATCATTCATTCTCCCTTTTGACATTTCTCTCTCTCTCTCTCGCTGCCTCCAGAGCAAAAGCTCATCATCTCCTGCTGAACTATTGCTATAAGTACTTCACTGGTCTTCCTGCCTCAGACGTCTCCTGAAGGTTCCATGCATTCAAAACATGCCCCAACTTAAACCCTTCAGGTGTTCCAGTACCAGGTGAAAATAAACACTCATCGTTTTCAATTCTCAATCAGTATAAAGTAAGGCAACGAGGTGTCCATATTTATCCCCTACCCCGTCTACGAAACCCATCTTGTTAGCGCAAACATTTCACAGCCTCAGAACCCCAAACTCATCCCTTATGTTTGAGTCTTCCCCTGCTGTTCTCTCTCCTCAGAACCCCCTTATGTGACATTCTCCATGTGATGAAGTTTCAACTGTCACTTGAGGTCCAGCAGAAGCCACTTTCTCTGTTAGAACCACCACCACCACTAACCCTAGTTAACTAGGCACCCAAGCACTAGTCAAAACGACCGTATTTCCTCAATTCTAAGATGCCATAAAGGGATGCCTCACTGATTTATTACCAGATTTTGATAGAATTGAAAGAAACTAAATGGCCTATATAAATTTCAGGAACATTGCATGTTAAAAGAAACAATGCACCTTAGAATGTTGGAAACTGTAGAGGTTCATAGCATGTCACCCCCAAATATGCCACCTTGTTATGCTGACTACTTTTAGTAAAAGGCACACGGGAAATAACAAATACGAGATGGTCACACTGACCTTCCTTTTTCTTCTTGAAAGCAGGAGAGAAAACTCCCATGGGAAAGGTGCCCCCCCCCCTCCCGGTGCCAGGAGGAGGGAAGACACTGGTATCACCTAAGGCGGGAAGTGGGAGCCCAGAGAACTCTGCACAAACAAACCTGGTCAAACTAACCCTAACCCTCCTAGTCAGTTCTCCACACTTAACTCGTCCGCAGCCCTCGGGCTTGCCACATTGACACAATTTACTACTCTTTGTCTAACCTGGTATATAAGCTTTGGGCCCTAACTTGGGAAGAAAAGAAGGTTTTATTAAACTCACAAGGACAGGAGGCACAGCTCACCACACAGGGCCACCTGGGAAAGAAACCAGGGTGGTCAGGAGGCAGAAGAAAGGAGCAGGGGGAATGGACTTTACTGGTGATCATGTACACTCAGACCAGGGGCGGAACCTGCAGCCTGATAGGTCAGGGCAGGTGCCCTGACTGGGAATTGAACCTGTGCCCCTTCGATTACAGGAGGATGCTCCAACCAACTGAGCCGTGCTGGCCAGGGCTCCCACCTCACTGCTTAATAATTGCAGTTGCCACGAACTCTGTCCTCCAGTTCTTCAGGCAAGAAAGGCTGTAAGTTTTCTATCAAAAGTGTAGATGGCAGACATGGTGCCAGACTTTGCCTGTGCTCAGGGTAGGGTTCATACTGACAGAAAATGTGTCTTATGTTAGTTAGTCTGTTTTTCCAAGTTCCTACTACTCTCTGAAATCTGCCAGCTTTTGTTTATTCTCAGATCCTTCAAGTATTTCTTTTTATATTTTGTCCAGAGTTTAGAGTTATCTGCAGCAGGATAAATATATTGTAGTAGGAGCTTACTTCACCATACTTGAGCTTAATTGACTTTTGATTATTGGGTTGTGTTTCTTTGAATGTGAGACAACATCTGAGCTTGTCCTTATGGATTGAGAATTTTTATCTCACAGGTACCAGACACACCCTTCCGTTTACTGCGGGTGAGAACGTAAACCCAGATCACAACTGAGGCCCGTAAACATCATCTTAAATAAATTAGATTTTATAATTAATATTGGAAATATTAACATAATTCTAACTGATGAACGTACTGGTGGAGTTTACTGAGAAAAGACCCATCATGTTACTGGGGCATCGACCAAGTGTCAGAGGCGCCATCGGGCCCCTAGCAGAGCATTCTGCTACACCATTACACGTGCGAACAATGGCTCATCTCGTCATCACACGCAGGCCTTACCACCTGCTGCTCCGTTTGACGTTTCCTAGTCGAACATCTCTCGTTTTTTACTACTCGAATTCACAGATTTTATGTAATCCTCAACACAATGGTTTTCACCACTATTTATATGTAAAACATTTATATCTAAATCTTCATTACTCAATACATTTAAAAAAATGTGGAGAAAACTCTCATTACATTCTTATTACAAATAGTGGTGGGAAACCAGAACCATCACCACAGGGAACGTTGCTAGTGTGAAGAGGCATCGGAGTATTATATTCTGTACATGGGAGATCTCTCCGGAAAAAGTCCAGCCGCCACTGATGTAATGAGAACGGTTTGCACAACATCCATATAACCTGGTAGGCAAGGAGAGTGGACTGGAATGCGCATGCGTGAACAATGACGACTTCACTATACCAGTCAGTGGGGGCAGTAGATGCCATTGAGTAAGCACTTGTACTGTGTGGCCGTCGCATTCAAAATGCCTGAGCAAGTAGAGCAATGAATCTGCATCCAATTTTGCGTTAAGCTTGAACATCCCTCCACAGAAACTATTCGGAGGACTCAGAGGGCTTTCAGGGACAGTGCCATGAGTGCAGCGCAAATAGAAGTGTGGCTCAAATGCTTCAAAGATGGTTGAGAACCTGTTGAAAGTGACCCATGTTCTGGAAGGCCTGCACCAAGCAGGACACCTGAGAATGCTGGACCTGTATGAGCTGCAATCAACAAAGATCAGCGACCGACAGTGTGAGAATTAGAAGCTGAGCTGGGGACTCCAAAAACTACTGTGTCCAAGATTTTGATGCAGGATTTTGTCATGAAATGTGTTGTGGCAAAATTTGTTCCACAGCTTCGGCTGCCAGGGCAGAAGGAACATCGTGAGCAGCTGCTAATGACGATTCAGACCGCTACCAAAGAACCAGGTTTCCTCAAGGTCATAACCGGAGAATCGTGGGTCTACAGCTGTGATCTGGAAACGAAGGCCCTGTCGCCCCAGTAGAAGTCGCCTGGTCCTCCACACCCAAAGAAGGTGCAGCAAAGTCGCAGCAAGATCAAGGCCAAGTAAACCGTGTTTTTTGATTGGGAAGGTGCTGTCCATCACGAGTACGCCCCTGCAGACCAAACAATAAGGAAACTACTTCATTGTTCTTCCTTGGTTGAGAGATGCAATAGGATGAAAACAGCTGCTGCCATGGGCAACTGGTGATTGACAGTTTCATCACGACAATGAGCCCACTCATGCATCACCTCTTGTACAGAGTTTCTGGCAAAACATCCAATTACCCAGGTGACTCAGCCCCCCTACAGCTCAGATTTGGCACCCTGCGACTTCTGGATTTTCCCAAAACTAAAATCACCTTCAAAAGGGAAGAGATGCCCTGGCTGGTGTAGCTCTGTGGATTGAGCATAGGCTGCAAACCAAAGGGTCGCCAGTTTGATTCCCAGTCAGGGCACATGCCTGGGTTGCAGGCCAGGTCCCCAGTGGGGGCCATGTGAGAAGCAACCACACACTGATGTTTCTCTCCCTCTCTTTCTCCCTCCCTTCCCCTCTCTCTAAAAATAAATAAATAAAATCTTTAAAAAAGAGAGAGATTTCAAACCACCAATAAGATTCAGGGAAAAAATGACAGGGCAGCTGATGGCAACTGGGGGAACTGTGTGGGGTTCCAAGGTGCCTACTTTCAAGGGGACTGAGGCATCACTGTCCCATATACAATGTTTCTTGTATCTTGTATCTTCTTCAATAAATGTCTCTATTTTCCATATTACATGGTTGAGCATATTGCTAATTTGGTTTTTAGGAAGCAATGTTTTAAGCATTTTATATCCTAAATGATGATTATTACATATGTGTATATGTGTTTTAGAGAATTGTGAATTTGGGGTTGATGAATACTGCAATATAATATCTCTATTTAAAATAATAGGGAAGATGTTCTTGGTTAGTGTTTTTGTATAGCACATTGAATTTTTCAAGAACAGATTACTGATCCGACACTAAGGAGAAGATGATTGTAAATACATTTTTACATGAATATATGTATGGGGGGACTAAATTTAAAAATAAAAACATTTTCCACTTTCCAAATGTGTTTGATAAAACTTGTGTGAGGTGTTCACATCTCCCCACTGTTCTTGAAGAAGCCTAAAGTGAGACACTAATACAAACACAAATGTTTCCGACCAAGAGGCAAAGCGTTCGGTTTAATAACACAAACCACATTCTTGAAAAAGCTGATGTCGAGGATAAACACTGAGGACACGCTAGTGACACAGATGCCAAGCTGAGTAATATAAGGCACACATATTTGTGCATATATGACTATCTACATGTATCTGTTATATACAAACTGCATTTAGCTTGCAGACATGTTTTGTGAGGCTTGCACAGTGGTTAAAAATGTCCTTCCCAGCATGGAGGGACCTGGAGAACATCATGCTGAGTGAAATAAGCCAGTCAGAGAAAGACAAACACCACACGATTTCACTCGTATGCGGAATCTAATGAACAAACTGAACTAACAAGCAAAATAGAGACAGACTCATAGAGAGCAGGATGGCAGCTATTGGGGTGGGGCCAGTTAGGGGGTGGAGGGATCAAACAAAAAGGAAAAAGGACTCATGGACATGGACAACAGGGTGGTGATTGCGGGGTGGGGAGGGTATAAGGGGGTTAAGTGGCAATGCACAAAGAAAAATACAACAAAAACAATGTTTAATGTCCTTCCTGTCTCCTCTGTCTCAACCTGGCTGCCTACATTATGCCATCTGCTGGACCACATAGATGTTTGAGTTTGGAACCTTAGATGCAGGACTTGGAAGCAGAACGATGGGGATGAGGACAGTACCTGAGACGGGGGTGGAGAGACCTCAGCATCTCTTTTTGCCTTCAATTATCAATCATGTTCTGCTAATGCTGCCTTCCCCAAATATTTCCTACCGTTACAAGGATGCTCTTCTCTTTTACTCTTTGATGAAGCATTTTCCAAACAGAACAAATATAAAATATGAAGATTAATTTGTTTACCCAAATTGCAAGTGAATAGGATTTTTAAAATACAAAGTACGTCGAAGAAAGGAACTAGTTCTTTTTCCCTTCCCATCCTTTCCTGACCCCTATCAAATGTCAACAAACTCCCACAAAGCCTCCCGCTTAGAAATATTAAAGAGAGAGAGGGAAAACGCAGGCTTCACTTAAGGCAGCAACTGAAGAACCAGATCACTTATTTTAATAACACTTTCCCGAGACTGTTGATGAGACCCCTTAAAAGTGTGTTCCTGGGGTATTTGGTGGAAGGTGACTACCCCCTCAGCTGGTGCTGAAGGCCACATAGTCTTTAATAAAAAGAAGGAAGAGGCCACCAGTGTCATCCACAGGAGATTTGGACGCAGGCCAATGCAAGACCAGCGATGTCACAGCAAACCCTGGGTCAGTAGCACGTACAATCAGAAACTGCAGGACTGGGGGACAGGCTGGTCAGGGGGCTGGGTCTCAGCAACGGTGAGGCAGCTAATTCATTCCTAGAGCCGGTGCTGGAATGAATGGAATCTGAAGCTACGGTAATTTGCATTCATTATGATAATGCACATGTAAGTACAGTCAAGTGCTTTCATCCATTATCCCATTTAAATGACCTGCTCAGTTTCCTAATTGTTACAAAGAGTCTTTCCAATCTAAAAGTGGCTATAAATACACACAAAGATGTTCCTCACAGTGCTCTTTATGAAAGGAAGTAACTGCAAACCACCCAATTGTTCAACTTCAGGTTAACAGGTGCTATGATGTATACATATAATGCAATAAAGCTCTGCCAATGGTGTTTTCGGTTTGTACTTTTAGCGGAATAAAGTTCTTATGAAATGGTGCTCTTAACAACGTAAAAACGCATCAAAAGGTAATAAAATCCACAAACGTTCAGAACACTGTAGGCAAGAAGAAGTTGGGGTTTTTTCCTAAGTGTGACTAGAAATCACTGAAGTGTTTATTTTAAGCAGCAGAGTGACAGGAATGAATTTGCATTTTAAAACAATTACTTTATTTCCTCTATCTTTTTTTTCTTGTTGTTCTTTGCAAATTTTTCATGATAAAGATTGAATACTTTTAAACCATGATGGGAAATAAATTCCTAGTCCTTGCTTTGCAATTTATTTGACACCTCCCCACAACAAGCCCAGAGCAGGGAACACACATAAGAGTCAGCCTCGGCACCTCTAAGGGAAGGCGCAGCACGGGCTCAGCGCAGTGCCCTGTAGCACGGAAGGGAGAGCTATTTTTATGGTGCAGACAAGCCAACCAAAATATCTCCTGAATGCTGGTTAGTCGCTGCTTAGGAACATGCTAAATAAATTATAAAGTGTTGCTCTGATGAGGAGATGGGAAGAGACAGCTGACTCCATCAACTCCGTTTTCTCTTCTGGGGCAACTGGTATTATGTAGTGACCCTTGTCCTCCTAGGAGACAAAGTCCCGGTGTCTGCCACATCCATTCAAAAGTGAAAGCTCTGGGGCATGACGTGTGGTAATCAACTTTGGCTGTCCCCACAGGACCACCCAGCTGGGTATGGAGTAGGGAGAGTCACCTATATGGTGGTATTGGGTATGGGGAAGGCCATGTGCTCCTGCGCCCCCTTCATCATGAAGCCCTCAGGACAGTGAGGTTGTGATCTGCATCAAACAATCTTGGGAACAAAGCCTCAGGTCCATCGGCCATTGACCACAGAGACAGAGTTTTGGTCAAACCAGAGACAACATCTAGGCCTCAGCTGTGTTTCAGCTCCAGGCCCAGAAAAGCAAGAAAGTCAGAGGATGCAACTCTACGACTAACATCAGGACCAGATGCAATGACCAGCAACCTCCCCGCTAGCACCAACCAATCAGTAGAGACCATGACTCTGACCATGACCCTGACTCCCTTATGACTAATGATTTCCCCCCATCTCTCTTAGTCACCACGATTAATGACTTCCCCCTCTATAGCCCATCCTGTGGGAGCCATCCGTGAGCCAGGTCTTTGAGCATTAGCCCACCAGTGACTCTGTCACGGGCCACTTCCTAAAAATAAACCTTCCCGTCCTCTGCTGCAGACTCTGGTTCCGGTCGCACTGGGCTTTGATGCACACAGGCACACAGACCCCTTCAGTTCGGTAACAGGATGTGGGGGGAAGCAGGGGCCCTGACTCTGCTGCTGGCTTTATTTCCTGTTCACTCTATGACCTTGGGCAGGACACTCAGCCTCTCCGTGCTTAGTTTATTCATGTATAAAATGAAGTTGATAACGACTACCTCCTAGGATTGGTGTGATGATTTGGAAACACAACCTTCAAAACATTTCAGGCTGTGTGATACATACATACAACACAAGTTCACTGCTGCTGTTATGGGCTTAAGTAAGGAAATGCGTTTTCCAAACGACCTGTAAATCTTTAGGCCCTGAATCAAGAGAACACAATCATGTTCCCTAGAATTATTAAGTTAGGGAAACAGAGGCATACATTTTAGAAGTTTTTTCAATAAAAGCTGAAAAGGGAAATTCTATTTAAACCCTCAGTCTGCAAAGTAAAATAACTACAATGCTACCCTTAGAGCCCTTTAGTTAACTGATTGTACTATACTTAGCAGGTAAATACAATAAATTGTCAGTGCATGACCCTCCATAAGCTATACCAAGCCAACATTTTTTTTCTTTATTGAGAGAGGAGGAGGAAGGAAAGGGCTACCTCAAGTATAGAAGAGTAAGTTCATCAAATTCCTCAGCTTATAACATACATAATGTATTTCTAAATAATATATGACATTCCCCTTATTTTTTCCTCCTAGGTTTGCTCCTTATGATTTTTCCAATCTTTTCAATAAAATAGGGTCTTTGATACTCCGTGCTCATCCACCTGACTGCCACGCACACACACACACATGCACACACACACGCATAAACATGCATGTGCGTGCCAGAAGAGCCCAAAACCCTCAGTCGACATTTTGGTTGTGTTTTTAAAGTAAGGATGGAGAGATGACACTGAAAGTTTAAATTTAAAGAAGCAGAAAACTACAATGGCAATGGAATCTGAAGAAAACGTGGGTAAGACACCTATCTCACCCAATACATTTCTCAGCCGGAGCCTACATCTGGATGAAGGATGTTTGGGGATTCTCTTTCCATGGCTAGATTCCTGCCATCCACATGGCCGGCATTCCGGACACTGGAAAGGAAGGTCACCGGGGCTCTGCGAACCCTCACGGTGGGAGCAGCATGTCCAGAGTGGCAAGAGAGGACACCTGTTTGCCATGTCTGCTGGTGTGTCGGATGTCCTGAGTCCCACGTTTGCTGACTACAGAGAGGAGCTTTCGGAAACAGAAGCAGGTTCCTGTGACTATTTTCTCCATATTGTACCGGCCATCTGTTACTCTCAGAGAAGTTCTGATTAAGGAGGGAAGCCAAAGAAAGCTCCCCAGGTGGGACTCTGGAGCATGCACTGGCCCTCCCACCTGATGGCACTGCTGGCTTGTGTCTCCTGGAGCAACACGCCTTGCTGATCTGAGGTACATACCCCAGGGGTATGTAAAAGACAGATGGGACTCATTCCCCTAGGGTGTCAGGTTTACTTGGATATTGAGGGACTTTAAGAAAGGGGTTTGGAGTAAAAACACATTCTGTTTCATATTAAATTGAACAGAATGGGAATGAGAATGGGGGAAAAATCACTAATTTTTAACATAAAAATATGTCACTACATTTGGGTAAGAGCTCAGGAAAAGATGGGATCGGATCATGAGGCAATGAAGGGGAAAGGGGAGAAAAACTGGGTTGAGAGTAAGGATAAATCAACAAAATTACCAAGGAATTCAACGGGGAAAAGATCTTTTCAACAAACAGCGCTGAAACTACTGCGGATGCAAAATAATGAAGCTTAACCCCCTGCAACCGCTCTGCTCTGTGTAAGAAAATAAACTTGAAATGGATCACAGACCGAAATGCAAAAGCTGAAGCTGTAACATTTGTAGAGGAAAGTACAAGCAGTCTTGGGTTAGACAGTTTTTTTTTTAAATAGGTAGTAACAAAAAGCACAAAGAGATGAGTCATGGAAACTGACAAATTAGACATCATCAAAATTAAATGTTTTCCTCTTTCAAAGATTCTATAAAGAAAATGGAAGGCATACCATAGACTGAGCAAAAAGAAGAAGAAGAAGAATTGCAAACCTGATAAAGAATCTATTTCTAGAATACATAAAAATATTTTTAACACTGCAGTAAGAAAACAGAGTAAGAGGTTTTTTTTAATAAAAGGCAAAAGATTTGAATAGCCACCTCACCAAAGAAGATCTGCAGATGGCAAATAAGCCTATGATGATGTTCAACATCATCAGTCAGCAGGAAAATGCAAATTAAAACCACAGTGAGATGCCACCACACACCTCCCAGAATGGTGGCAGCTGAAAAGTCTGACCACGCCAGTGTCGGTAACGATGTGAAAAACCACAATACACACATGGATCTGGCACGAATGATGTCCCTGGTTTGTTACAAAGTCATGAGCATGTCATTCTGTAACATAACAATATCACACTCAAGCACACCACACGACATTTTGGGTAAATGTTCAAATTAAAACTATGAATTACGACACCCATAATATTACCCTTCCAACCACACTCAGGCAGGTGCTACCTCTGCCGGGCCCTGCGTTTCTGATGGGAACGCACGCATCCTACAGCCGCTGGATCACGGTCTGGGCTTTAAAAAAAACTAAATAAACATATATTTACTATGTAACCCAGTAGTCCTCCTCCACATTTACCCCAGAGAAAACAAGAAACAAGAACTGGCTCACCCCAAAATTTGTATGTTTATATTCAGCAGCTTTATCTGCAAGAACTGGAAAGAATCTGAATGTCCCCGACAGGGGACTGGTGAAGGGACACAAGGGGATGGGTCTGCAGAGGCCGTTACTGAGCCACCAGAAGGAGTGAACCACTCACGGATCTGCACCTCAGCATGGGTGAAACGCAAACGCACTGAGCTAAGTGAACGGGATCAGACATGCAGGAGAGCACGCTGAATCGCTCTATCGCCACGGAACCCTGGCAGAGGAAACTACAGGGTAAGACAACGACCACGACAGGAACCTGTGGTCACCGGGAACGAGCAATGTGGGAGAGGAAATTAACTGGGGAGGGTCAGGATGAAGCTCCTGAGAGGGGAGAAAATATTCCATACTTTGACTGGACTGGTCGTCAAAGTACGACCCACATTTGTTCAGACTCATCAAAATACACATTGAAGACTGGTACATTTCGCTGTATTTACATTAGAGCTCAATAAAGATGATTTTTCAAAAGGGGGGTTGGAGTGTAGAACTTATATCCCTCCAACCCATACAGTATGGTTCTTAGGGAGCACTAATCTTTTGTAATGGGCCTGACCTCTGGCTCCGGAGAAAGGCATCATGGTTGCCGTACCAGGCAGTAAGCAAAGCTGTCCTCGCTCCTGAGAAGACACAGTCTCCATCCCAGTGCTCTTTGTTCCACAAACATCCTTGAAAAGATGGCCTGGAACAAAGGCAGTCCGTTCCCCTGTTTGTAAGACATCAAATAATTTAAGGGACCCAATGGAAAATTCTTTCAACACCAGTCACTGAAGCTTCCTCTGACCTTCTGCGGTTAAGGGTTTGGAGTCACAATGTCTGAGTTCAAAACCGGGAGGGGTGCTCTCCCCCTCCTGGGAACACGCCTGGGCCCTTCCCTTCCCCTCTTCCTCCCTCTCAGGCTTGCATCTCCTAAACTCCTGAACTTGTCCCCAAGGCCCCCCCTTTCCCTGACTCTCCAGTGAGCTGACAGCAGCCCCACCTAGGCGCTCTCCTGATGCTTCTTCTATCTTAAGCCCTTCCTTATTTCACTGTCCCCAGCTTTAATAAATGTACTCTCAAAAAAAACAAAAGGCTAAGCCATTGCGTAGGTGGACAAAAATATTTTGCTCGGCCTCAGCTTCCTTGTCTATTAGATTAGGATCATAATCTTTGTCTTAAAGTAATTGGGTGAGTCAAGTAAGATAATGTATTTTAAAGTGCTTTTCAAGCTCTAAGGAACTAGATAAATAATTACTGCACTACGTGCTTGTAATGCTTTTCTATTCTCTTATATTGTCACGTTTGTCGCCAACATCATAGTCTTTCACTGCACTTAACACAAAATCGAGCAGATAGTAGGTGTTCAATTAACCTTTAACGGCTGCCTAATACTATAAATAACTAGGTGCAATTGAACTTTCTCTCCAGTTCCCCTGAGAAATTCCACAGCTCTTCTTTGCTTTTTCTCTTCTGGCCACCCCTTCCCAATCACTTTTTTAAAAAGAAGACCTCGTCTATCTTCCTGAAAAAAAGCACTTTGAATTCTATTCCTGCACCTAATAGGTGGGCACTCTGATCCGTGATGGGCCCTTAGGGAACAAAGAGCCATGACGGGTCTCATGCACTCAGCACACTGCTCAGGCGGGAAGACTGTTCCCATAAATGGGCAGCACTTAGCATGGTGCCCATGTTCAGTGGGGAATAAAAAATGGGACATGAGAAGTTGGAAGTAAAAAGTCATCCCTCGTGTAATTATCTCTTCTCCGAATGCTCTAATGGATCGACCCCCGTTTCTCCAGCCTCGTTTCCAACAGAGATGTGGACCGCTGTGCCCGTCTGCTGTGGATGCTGCAGTAGTAATGGTGGAGGTTATGGTGAGGGTGAGGATGGTCGAAAACGACAGAGTACACCACACATATCGCTCTCGGAGGGTAGGTTCTAAAGCCAGCATATAAAGTGAAAATGTACAAGGTCAAGTCTATCCTTGAAAAATATCTCAGGAAGTTGTCACATTGGGTTCCAAAATTGTGTCTCTTATTAAGGCTTATTACACTTATGTAATAGCTTGTGGACAGTCCGGGCTTCCTCAATTGAACCTCACATGATGTACTTGACTTGCAATTTTGGGTCATATTTTTTTTAAATATACAGTTTTAAACTCCATGTTTTCCATAAGATGCTCCCATTGGGGGCACATTGGCACATAAACCAGCTGAACAAAAGCAAATTCCCCTCTCCCATCACTCCTCCCTCATCGGGATTAAAAAGGCAAGCGGAACTCTCTCCCTCATTCACATATTCATTCATTCTCTCTCTCTCTCTCTCTCTCTCTCTCTCTCCTTCTCTCCTACAAAGACTAAATCCACACAAGTTAAATAGAAATATGATGAAACTGGTCTCTCCCTTTAAGGTTTTAATTTCCTTTCTCAACTTTCCATTTCCATTTCTTGTTCGATTTACCTAAATTCTCATGGAAAATATCAGACAAAGCTGCAGACCACTTTTTCACATCCAGGATATATCTAAGATTGATACAAAAGGAAGGTCGTAATAAGTCTTTCCTTGGTTACATGATTAATTCACTCTGAGGCTTAGAAAAGGCCAGTAATTGGGGAGGTTTAAGAGTGCGTTGGGTGAATTCATTGCTGTCAGAGACAATTCACCATTTCACCGAGAGAGCCAGCACAAGCCTTTCCGAGAGCAAGAACGAGCCATAAATCTAAATAGGAAAATATCTGAGTTTTGCTACCGTGTCACATAAAATATCTCTTCTCGGGGATGGAGGTATTTTTCAGAACTAAGTCAGAGCCACGGCCGTGAATAAAACCAGGCTTCTTCAAGAATGAGTAATAGAGACAACATTTTATCAGACTCTAAATTTGACCCTTTCTTGGAAATTCTAATATCTCGCAAGAACTTGTCTTTGAGCTCATAAACATAATTTTTTGGATTTTCTTCCAAATTTCCACTAAGAATGCAGGTGGGGGGTAGGGTTCTGTGGGTGGGGGAAGCAGTTCTTCCCCCTGGACAGAGGGTACAACTGGAGGCCAGTGGACTAGACTGTCCCACAAGTGTGTCTGACCTGCCCCACACAGTGGTGGCCTAAAATGAGTTCATAAAATATTTGAATTAATTGCTAATCTAAAAAGAATTAATGTTTCACAAAAAAAAAAATCCAGACTTCCAGCCTCTCTTTGAAGAAATGGCATGATCTCACAATACTGGGGTGATACCATTTCCAGGCGACAATCAGCTGGGGCCGATTAGAGAATACCCCTTTCACTAGAGCAGGCAACTCTAGTTTGCCACAGTCTCTACCACTCCTTGCTGTGCCCCCCAGACACTAAGAAAAGTATCAATTATTGTTTTACCTAATAACAGTTAAAAAGGAAATCAAAAGTTTTGTACCTACATGTCTACCGTCCTAAGGAGTGTGTGTGTGTCTGGTGGGGGAAACCAGAGAGTGAGCCCTGGTTCACACATTTGGGTAACCTGGTTGGCCCCTGTAAACATCTGAGTTTGGAAGTGCTACCTTAAAAGTTCATCTCCTTCATGAGGCCTGCCTTACCCAACTGAGCTGGTTGCTTTCCACCAGAAGGTTCCTGTAGATACCAAAACAACTGAGATTTCAGATGCAACATTGTAATGCTCTATGCGCAAACAATGCCGCAATAAATAAGCTTAAGTAAAAATCACCCCAGCTGTCTCACGTGAGCACGTGGGCCCTCTCACTAGAAGACCACCATCACCATTTCCCGTAAACGTTGACACTCTTCTCAGAGTTCTTCCTGCTCTTCATTTACGAAATTGGGAAAAGGACAACAGGCAGAGTTACAACCTACAGTATGTAACGGTTGCTGCAACATTTCTGAGGCAGGAGAAGAAAATCAGAGGATGAACATGGCCTGTGAGCCCAGGCGCGGAGTTGACGACCCGGCTGGTGCAAGGATGCTGCTGTTCAGGATGTGAGAGGACGCAGCCGAAACAGGCTTTCGTACTTAGTATGAGTCTTCGGACAAGACTGAGTGTGGGAACTGCATAAGGTCACGCAGTCAATATGCCAACCCTTTTTACATTTATTTTAATCTCCTCTCCCAGCATTGTCACCAGGTCCTTGCCTTCTCGCCATCCCCGTAAATAAACCATGTTGACTCTTGAACCTGGGCTCGCTCTCTGGGCTCAATTACCTTTCGCAGTAACGAATTCACTTCCCGTCTCTCTGAAGCAGCCTGTACAGGCGCCTCCCTCTTCTTCTTCCCCCCTCCGCTCATCTTTGTAACACGCCCCAGAAACCCGCTTCCCTCTTCTTCCTCCCTCCCTCCCTCCCTTCCCCTTCCACGTTGTTTCACTTCCCTCTCCCAAGCCTGAGGGTGCCTGACACTTCGCTTCTCAGCCTTCCAAAGCCCCGAGCGAGCGTGACCGAACTGGTGCCTGCTTTCCCTCCCCATCTTCCGTCCACTGTACCCCAGCCACAGTGGCTCCTTCTAGTTCTATTTCCCTCCTCAGGGCCTTCGCACGGGCTGTTCCCCTACCTGAATGCTGGACTCTCAGGTGCTATCTTAGGTCCCACCCGCATCAGCGTGCTTCCTCCAAGAGGGTGTCGACTATAACTGCACTCCTTGCCCCTCCCTTAAGTCACTTATTGTCACCTTTCCTTCAATGTGCTGCCGTTTTGTTCTTTTTTTATTTACTTAGTTTTTGTCTGTCTCCCCCCCACCCCCCCACACCCCCCCACCCCCGCAAGTAGACTGTCAACTCAGCGGGGTCAGGAAGGGTGTCTGCCTTGTTCCCTGCTGGGGTTCCTGGTACACCGTCTAGCTCTTCACATACTCAATGAGAATTTGCTGATGAGCGAGTGAGTGAACAGGAACCACTGAAGTAGACGTTTTAGCTACAGAATTGGGAACCAAGCACCACCGGCCTCTGTTGGGAGAGGAGTGCAGAGACATCATCATAACCTTGTGTGGTGGCAGGGATCTGAGGCCAGGGTTTTCAAACGTTTCATATGCCTAATGAACACCGACTGCATTAACTGCAAACCCCAGGGCCCTCCTTCAGGGATTCTGTTCCCGGGCACGGCCCGAGTACCTTAAACGAGAACCTGAGGACCGTGGTACACAGTTCATGCAGCCCCTTTTGGAAAACACCTTTCCAAGGTTCAGTGGCGGTATGGAGTCCATACGGGGGTGCCCTTCCCCAGGGATTTACTTGCACACAAAAAAATGTACGAAGGAACCAAGGAGACTTCTTGGAGGAAGGGGTGAAGATTCAATGTCCGAGAGAGAAGGGGTTGGTTTGACTGAGGTCAGAGGGTTACCGGGGCTCCAAAGGATGACCGCCCCAACAATGAGAAGGCTGGGACTGGGCACAGAAGGGCTACTCCAGGTGACACTGATGCCCTTCCAGATCCAGCCTCCCTGCAGACCTCAGATGAAAGACCTCATCCTAAGAGCCTCATCTCAAATGCCTAAAGCAGAGTTTTTGTTTGTGGATCGCTTCAATTGTGAGAAACAATTAACTGAATGCAGCAGAGTGAAATCTTTCTCCAAGCCTGGGAGGGAAGGCAGGAATGGGCGTGGCCCCGGGGCTCTACACAGTCTTGTGAGATGCATCTTTTTCTTCCTCGGCAGGAGGATTCTCAGAGCGAGCATCTGGGCGAGATTTAGGGTGCTAAAAATCAAACGAGGCTCCTCATTCATCTGGGCATGATTCAGAGTCAGCATAATTTGAGCTTTAAGAAAAATATGACTATTTTGTTGTTATAGGTTGGTGAGGTGTAGGGACATTGGTAATACCTAGAATCATAAAATATTGATACTAGAAAGGTTCAAGATGCACCCAATTGTTCTTGCCCATGGGGAGACAGGAAAACTGAGGATCACAGAAAGTATGAGATCTGGCCAACATCACAGAGTGGAAGATCCGAGGTTCACTTATTCGTTCAGCCTTTCAGATATTTCTGGAGCATCTGCCACAGGGCTAGCTCTTGTAGATAAGCACATGAATTCAATCCATTCAACATTTATAAATTCCCTACTATGAGCCTGTGGCAGATAGGGGAGATAGGAAATTAAATCAGACACAGACTCATTCATGGTGCTGACTGTCTAGCAGAGAAGAGGCAGATCTGTGTAGGAAAGATCACTGTATGTGATAAATGCCACTCTTCATAAATGCACACAGTGGGATCACATCATACACAGGGAAAAGGCCATTGCCTTACCTTATTCTGATAACAAATCTAAAACCATGTATCAGTTTAATTAAAGAAGTTTATTATTTAAAAATGACTGGAATAAACCCTGCAAACAAGCAGAAGCACTTTATAATCTACCTCCTTAGTCATTTGGGAAACTCAAAATGAATCCACAATGAGATATGACTAGAACTTCTAAACTTTTTAAGATTTTATTTATTTCTTTTTAGAGCGAGGGGAAGGGAGAAAGGGAGAGAAACATCAATGTGTGGTTGCCTCCCACGTGCCCTCAACTGGGGAACCTGGCCCACAACCCAGGCATGTGTCTTAGATTGGGAATCGAACCGGCGACCCTTTGGTTCACAGGCCAGCACTCAATCCACTGAGCCACACCAGCTGGGGCTAGAACTTACAAACTTTAAAAGACTCATTATATCGAGTACTGGGAAAGACGTAGAGGAACCGGAACTCTCACACACTGCTGGGGGACAGTCAAGTAGTAAAAACACTTTGTAAAACAGTTTAGAAAACAGGTATACTCCATTCAGCTTTAAAAGTTAGACACCCACCTCACAATCTAGCTCCTCAATCCAACTCCTAGGTGTTTATCCAAAAGGAAAGAAGATCAAGGTTCACACAAAGAACCGCGGATGTTCCCAGCAGCCTCATTTGTAATCACCCAAACTAGAACCTGCTCCCAAATGAATTGACAGGTGAAGGAGCACAAAACGGCCATACACCCACACGACGGAGTCCTGTTCGGTGATAAAGAGTGAGCTGCTGGTACACACGTCAACATGGGTGGACCTCGAAACAACTGTGCTGAGTGGACGAACCCAGAAAAAGAGCACACATGTTGTATGATTCCATTTCTTTCCAATTCTAGAAAATCTAAAGTAATCTCTAGGGGTAAGTGGCAGATCAATGGTTGCCTGGAGAAGAGGGTGCAGGGTAGGGCAGGAAGAGAGGTTTAGAGGGGCAACTTGGGGGTGATGATATCACAAGTTTAGTTGTATGTCAAAGCTTATCAAAGCATACACCTCATGTTCAGCTTATCAAGAAAGCTGTTAGAAAGTAAAGACACAAAAGAGTAAAACAATCCGAAGTAAACAGAGAAGAAAACCAGGGGGTGTGGAGCCACAGGACCTGACCCGGGGTGCGAGCCCACTACCCATCACCTGCAAGGCGATACACTGGCCTCCAGACTTGTCCAGAGCTCTTTTCTTACCTAGCAAACAGGAGTTAATAATTCTTCCATTTGTTTTATGGGAGCTAATAGAGGAACGACTGCAAAGGGGCCTCATAATATTTTACAACATGATGCCCTGAGGGGTTGTGGCCCTCACTGGCAGACTTGTGGGTGGACGGTGGCAAGATACCTGTCTGAGGACTGCTCAGAGGACAGATGCTGGAGGGCAAGAGGACCCAGGAAGCCAGGGCAAGCAAAGGAGGACAAGCATCTGTCTTTGATGACAGATGTTAGGACAAAAAGAAGGCACTGGAAAGAGCTGAAGGGGCAGTGAGGAGCCCTCGGGGGGCGCTGAAGAGCAAGGAAGGAACCCAGGAGATGAAGAAAAAGAGCAGAGAGCAGAGCCTGGGCCTGAGACCAGGGACCCAGAACTGTTGGGAACACAGGCTGGTGAACCGACATTGCTTCACTCATTGTGGCCAGACGGATCGATCTTTGTGACACTCTGCCACCCACCCACCCACCTGCTCTTGGGAGGAAGGCAAACCCTCAGCACAGCCACAGCCATGACCAACCTGGCCCAGCTCTCCAGGCTCAGCCCCTGCCCCTGTTTCCGGCACTCTGGGCCCTGCCCCTCTCTCCGTGGGCACCACGGAGACTTGGTCACGGCATTTCCTCACCTTAGACTCTGCTCCGCCCCACCACAGTCTCTGCTCGCTCACCAGGTCTCAGGTCAGGCACGGCTTCTCCAGGGAAGCCTGCCGGGGCCCCACACTCACTCCAACGCCTGCTCCCACCACCCTTGGCGGCCCGTATCCTGGGTGCAGCCAACATCGCTCAGTGTGGTGGCCTGCTCGGGGTCTGCCTCTCCCATGGATTGCGACCTCCCTGAGAAGGGAACTGCATCTAGTGCTGTGCTCCACTGCCATCCGCACGCCTACCTACCACGGGCTCAAAAAAGGTGCCCAACGGAGGAATGAATCCAGGTCTTATGAGAAAAAGACTTTCTTAAACCTTAAGAACTGGAGAACCAATGAAGTGCTGTGTATGCGAGACTAATCCACAAGGCGCCATCTATAATGTGGGCGTTTCCACTGCACTCATTTTATACACGCGAATATTGAGGTTCGGGGAGGTGGAGTGACTTTAACTGATACCACACCGCCCAAGGGTGGGAGACCTGGGAGGTGACCCGACCCCAAGGCCTGATCTCTTAGCCAGCCCTATCTCTCCAATTTTAAAAGGAAAGTTGACCCCCCAGGCCCCATCCAGCTCGAACTCTCTCCAATCCTATCATCTCCAAGAAAATTGGCTGGTGGGCCCCCCAATAAGGCAGCCCCTACCAGCGGCCTGTGTTGACCTTCCAGACCTCTGAGGCGCCTGCCAACATGCTCTTCTACTTCCAGGCTGAGAACTGAGAAGAATTACAATCCAATTGACTCCACAGGCTAAACGGAGTGCCCGTTCGGCTTACACCAGCAGTGCTGACGTTAATATTTTGCCATCAATCTTCATCTGCTGTGCAGTTGCTCAGCGCCGTGTCCTCCCCGGGTGAGCCCGGGGCAGCCGGCTCCCCGCAGCGGGAAGGGTCAGAGGAGGCCCCACCTCCTGATGTCTAATGAATTGTTCTGCCAGCTGGGAGGCTGCTGCTCCGGAGAGCATCTCCTTTCAAGTGCAGGCGGGCCGTCCCCACCCCTGACACCTACTTCTCCAGTGGGGGTGCTGTGAAAGTGAACTTTCCCCACAATCAGCTAAGTATCTGGGCGTTTATCAGTCAGTGATTAGAACACACGTTAAAAACTTACGGGGTCTACCAGCCCCCCGGGATGCACACCAGCTGATGGGCCTCTCATCAGGGCCACAGGCAGACTTGGCTTTAGTCTGATCTGCTCTGTGCAGGGCGGGAGGGGTAGGCAGGCAATGAAAGTGACTGAGGGCCTGCTGTGTACCAGGTATTCCTGCCTCACTGAATTCTCACAATAATCCATCCAGGTAAACATCATCACCCCCATTTCATTGAGGGTAACACTGAGGCTCAGAAAATTTGTTACCCTAGTCATACAGAGATTTGCACGTGTAACAGACAGGATTAGATTTCAATCCTTCGATTCAATTTCATTTAATTTAATTTAGATTGCACAGGTTTAATAGCCAACAGTTGGAACAAAAGGTCTGACAAGCTTTACAGAGAAATAAAAACTCAGCTACATCCAGACATACATTTCAGGAATCGCATGGCTGAAAGAACATGATCGGACCAGTGCCACACGAAGCGTGATCCACAGACCGGTGCCGGTCCACGAACTGCTGGCGTGGAGGCGGGAATAGAGCCAGGTGGGGATCCGGGAGCATTATCTCCACGAAGGCCACGGAGAGAAGACACATTCAAATCAGCAGCCCAGAGCATGCTTAAAAACCATAAACTGAGAGCAAGAGGTCGAGGTTTAAATGTTTTTGCCCTTTAATAACTGTGACCCTTGGACAAGTTATGTCACCTTTCTGTGCCTCAATTTTTTCAGTCCATAAAACGTTAATAATAATAGTACCAACATCCCAGGGTGCCTGCAAAAAGTCAATGAGAGTGTATAGGTATAGATGAGATATATCTCAGTGCCTGGCACCAATAAGAGCTATAGAGTATTCGCTAAAATTATCAGTGTCATTAGTAGTAATAGTAGGAACTGCACATTCCAACCCTGGGCAGCTCCCTTGAAAATCCCTACTATTGAGACTCTCCAGTTGAAGGTGTGGAGATGACTCAGTAGAACCCAATGTCACTGCTGAAAATCTGTATGTGACAGGTCAGTAAATCCAGATCTGCACACAAACGACAAGACTCTTAGAAATAAAAATCAGTTTTCCTAAAACAGTCTCCTCCCAATTAATCCCTACAATCTCTTGGGGATTATGGCCTGAGACTCTGGGAGGCAAAGAATCTCATTCACCAAGACCAGCGGTGGGCACTGCTCAGCCTGGGCCCACCGGGCTGCAGTAGGCTCCTGCCTCTCCTCTCCACCCTGGGGACGCTCTGCAGCCACACGGGGAACCAGGATGCCCCAACATTATTGCCCCACAGAGACACACTGCAGATCGTGCTAAAAACAATCGAGGCTCCAGATGACCTACAGGATAAAGCCTAAACTCTAGGAGAATCTCTCAGGTCCAACTCTACCTGGCAATTCCAAGTAATGTGAATGAATAATGAATCACCCAGTCTAGTCCAAACTTCTCCTTTACAGAGGACCAAATTCAAGGCCACTGGAGGCCAGTGGCCTATTTAATTTTTAACTAGGAAGAAAAGGAAACTCTGAATGAAACAAAGTATGATTGTATTTTAATTAGAAACTATTTTAAAAGACTGTAGGGCTGAAACTCCAATGCAGAAATTTGAGGCATCCTGTAGATAGAAAGGAAGATATTTTGGATTGGGATAGGAAAGAAGGGAGACTTCCAACTGTGTCTCAATCCATGCCATATAGACAATACTCTGTCTACTTGCAAAGGGGGACCCACTCAGGAAAAAATGCAAGGTTGTCCTTGGCCCCAATTAGTCAAGACCCGTATACCCCAACCCAGTCACTTGGCGACCTCTGCTGGTATCTCCTGGGTAATACACAACCTGTGCACGTTGTTCCTACGCCTCTTGAGAGGATATTTTGACCCAAGTATTTGTCTTTGGCCACGCGCAGGCCAGACCTTGCTTTTTCTACCTACCATCCTCCAATAAAAGGAAGCCGTGCTCCTTGGAGAAATGGCGCATTCTAGAGCTGGGCAGGGAGAGCCCAAGACAAGCCTGGAGCATCCTGCAGCGCCTGAAAGTAAAGACGGACGTGCTCAAAAGGCAAAAGTTTGAGGCAGGTCAAAGGGGAATAGGATTCAGCCTGAGAGAGCTCCCAACGGCCAAAGCTGGAGTCATCGCAGGCAAAAATAATGTAGTGTTGGATTATAACCCAAAGTATAAAATAAATACACGTGGGTCCATGTTGACTTACACTAATCGAAATGAATGATCGAGCGACTGACTAAATGAATGGGTGGATCAATGCATCAATAACAAAAAGTGAGGGGAGCTAAACTTGCTCTAAAGGGGAAGCTTAATCCCGCCCACATGCTGCCCTGAGTGTGGGCTGAACGTGTGACCTGACGCCGGAGAGACTTCAGTGAGAAGGGCACCTCCTCTCTGCGGTGTTCTCCCAGAAAGCCGGAACCCATTCCCATCATCAGGCCAACAGCAGACACCAGACAGGCACACACAGAAGCCTGCTCCACAAAATGGAAAACTGTCCAGGGCTCCTCTAAACGGTCACGGTCAAGTAAAACAAGAGGTGACCAAGAAGCTGCCACCGACCAGGGGAGACTGGGAGACATGACAACTAACCATCACGTGGTGCCCTTGCTTCTTCCTAAAGACACAACGTTGGTGGAAAAATCTGGTGACATCTGAATCCAGTCCTGACTTTGGTTAAAGGTATGTGGCAACACTGGTTTCTTCATTTTGACAAATATACCACAGTAATAGAGGATGCTAACATGAGGGGGATCTGCATGAGGTGTACATGAGAACTCTCTGCATTACCTTTGCAATTTTTCTGTAAGTCCAGTAGTATTCCAAAACTTTTTTAAATTATTTTTAAAAAGTCTTTGAGGAGGCTTACACCCAGAGAGGCGAGCCCGGTGAGTACAGAGAGGATCACTCCTCAGGAGCCTGTCGGCATCTGTGGGTGAGGGCCTGGCTGGAGGACCAGCAGCCTTAAGGCAGGACGGCCCTGAATTCACCCCCAGAAAAGAGCCTCCTCGTCCATGAAGCCCGTGATGAGGACCAGGAAGTTCCTGTGCTATTTGGTGGGCTCACCCCATAGTCCTTTCAGCAGAAAAAGTATATTTTGCACAAAGAGTCAAGGAGATACACACACAAATAACTTCTAGTCTTGGTTTAAATTATAGGGTCACCAGATAATCATAGGACACCCAGTAAAACCTGAATTTCAGATTAACAGTGACACAGGACATGCAGCATTTCAGACATGCGATATTTGGGACATACCTATACTGATATTTGTTTATCTAATATTCAAATTTAACTGGGCATCTTGTACTTTTTGTTTGCTACATCTGTCAGCTCTCAAATGTTACTGCATCAATGAATCCTACCCTGACCATTCCTCTTTAAAATCGCAGCCTAGCCTCCTGTGCGCCCTGCTCTTCTCTTCCTGACACACACCCTCCCATGTCATGTGGTTGATCTGGTTTATCACACATGCCATTTACCTTCTGACTCTCTAGGCTGTGATGGAAACTTCCTGAAGGCAGGGATTGTTCACTGATCCAACACTGGGGACACATAGGAGGTGCTCAAGAAATACTTGTTCAACGAATGAATATCTTAAGGGAGTAGGATTTACTGAACTTCTAGGCCATACAAGCCTGTTTGTAGGCGCTTGGGACACTCACTATCAACACAAGCAGGAGATGCTCTTTTTCATAGTCGAGGCTCCCAGAGGTTTGCTATTGTGCGCAAGGTCACACAGCTAGTAAGCTGCAGTTTCAGGACATGAATCCCGACCTGCCAACAGGGTGAACCATCTCTTTCTGCTATGCCAAGTGCCAGGCAGCTCTCGTCAAGAGGAAATTTTTTACATGTTTGTTTCTGGTGAGGATTTACAGAAGAGTTCCTTTTGGTGTGTGAAACATATTTGACTCGGGAAAATGATCCTCAGATGACTGTTCTAGGTTCCCACTGAATGTTATTTGCAGATGCACAGGACAGAACGCAAGTGGCTGCTCCCCCCAGCTCTGTGGCGACCTAGATCAAAGTCACTTGCCTCCTCTCATGTTTGTGAAATTGTTTCAAGATGCCTCCGAGGTACAATTTTGTTTTATAGTCACTGTCAACCCAACCCACTGCATGTTAATTACCTACACCCTTCTCGAGTGTCAGCTTTCCTCATCATTGATATTTATTTCCTAGCTAAGTGTGCATTTATTTGTTGACATGTTTATTAAATTAGACTGTAATAAACCTGTCTGTACTGATACCTAGTTTCCCTTTGTGCTCAGGAATTCAAACTAAGTTGATGTGTTTATTAACTGCGTGACCAACTGCCATGACCAAGGGGTGAAGGGTAGGTGCTGTGTCTTTAAACCATGGGAAGCAGAGCCCCCAAGGCCCCTTTTTGGTGCTTTAGCACATTTTGAGGTCTAGGACTGGTTCTGATGCCTGCACAGTATGGACAAACACCCCCAAGAGACAGACAAAGAAGACATTTTTCCCTGTCCCATTAATTACCAAGAACTTGGAAAGGGGATGGGTTGCCAAGAGAAACCTTGATGGGTGAATAAGGAGCCTGGAAATAATCTCAGTCTCCCGGGTGCCTCATCAGCGAGTGTATTCAAATGACTAGGAACACAGGCTTGGGAGCCAGACGGTAAGGGCTTGAATCCCAGCTTGCCACTTGCTGTCTAACTCTGGGCACGTTACTGACCCTCTCTAAGCCTGAAACATCTCATTTACAAAGTGGGGGTAATTATGATACCAACTGCAGAGCCATCACAAAGATGTAATAAGACGATGCCCATATATGCCCACCATTGCCACTGCTCCAGAAATAGGGCAGGGCTGCGATTATGTCTTCCTTGCTTTGCTCCAGATCCCAGTGTCTTAGCCTGGGTTCCTTCTCCGCTGCCATAGCGTACCATTGTTTGTCTGTCCTGAGATACCTGTGTGGGAGCCACGGTTCAGAACTGTGACCGAGCCAAGCCACACTGCAATGCCTTCTCTCATGGGCAGGCCAAGGAGCTCCCAGTGCACCGGAGGACCCTGGCCACCAGCAGCACAGACTATCGGAGCAATCCCAAACTCTGTGAAGCCAGGAGGCCTCTCTCAGGGACCTCAACGAGTTTGCCAGACTTGCACCAGTTTGGGCAAGCTGGTTTAATTTCCCAGGGACTCAGGGTGCTAATCCATAAAATGGGATCAAATCTTACCAGCCCGCCACCTCCCATGCCCTTGCTCAGTAAGCTGCAAAGGATTAGACAGATGCTCCTGAATATCTTTTATAGCAGTCTAGGCTTTATGGGAAAGGAGGGAAGAGAAACTTTTACAGAGTCTACATTTGGGGAAGGAGTGAAGAAGATAATGACAACATTTGGTAGTAGACTATGGTTCTTAGGGATACCAGAATGAATTGAGAGCATCTCCCTTGGGAAACTTACAGACTTATATCACATTATTAGGACACCTGCAAATCTGGCCTAGGATGAAGAATACAGTCTTATGTGAGTGGCTTCCAGGAGTATGGTTTTGCTATTATTTCCTAGTAACTAAGCAATACAACGCACAATCATAAGTTACACAGAATTAATGCAGCTGAAGAAGCATGCCATTGCCCCATCAAATGGCCCATATTATCCCACCTCACACCAATAGTGAGGATACGGTCAGTGTGATAGAAGATTAGCTTCCTTAGACATAACTGAGGTTTGAGTCATTGCCCAGCAAACTACCTGCTTAACAACACCTGTGCCAGCATTACGTCCCAAAATCTAACCTGTACATGAGATTTCTGTAAGATAAATGTGAATGAAAAGAATAATAACAGCCACAAGCACCATTTATTGAGCATCTACTCTTTGCCTGGCTCTTTATACACAGTATTTTACTTATTTCATTTATAGGTCTCTCTTATACACTGGTTCTCAAAATCTAGCCTGCATCAGAGTCACCTGGGGGCTTGTTAAAACACAGGTGGCAGACTCCACACCAGAGTTTCTGATTGGCTCAGTGCCAGAGTTTTTGGACTTTGAAAAGTTAAAGGTGATACTGATGCTTCCGGTTCAGATAACACACTTTGAGTACCCAGCTCAGCGAGGCAGGCACCAGTACCCCCACTTGACAGACATAGAATCAGAGACTAGGGAGGTGACAGGATGTGCCTGAGGTTTTGCACCATCAGAATCAGATCCAACGCAGGTCTGTCCAGGCTCAAGTCCAAGACCTGTGCCCGCACAGATACGGGGAAAGGGAAAGGAAAGGGAAGACTCTTACTTTGAAATGACTGGTATCTTGTCCAGAAAAAAATAATAAAGAAAAAACACTGGATTTGGGCTCAGGAGTTTTGCTCCGCGGGCCCTCATGCAAGCCCTGAGCCTTGGACTTACATCATGAAAGGGATGCAAAGGTTATTCCAGAATTAGTGTAATGATCAAATAGTACACGACACATGTGGGATGGGAAAGTGTTTCGGAACATCTGAAGCACTGCACAAATGTACAGGATGACCATAACAAATGAAATAAATGAAAAGGTCAAGACCTTGACTGAGGGTTCCCGACTCTCCAGCTGCTTACAGAGGCGGCCTTCCTGCCCGGCGGAAACAGCACCAGGGTTAGGAGCAGGAAACCAAGTGTGTGGCCCACATCTCCCAAATAAGGTCTGTGGGGCTCTGGACCTATCTCTGTGGACAGGAGTTCCTCCCATGACAAATGTACTCCACCCCCAAGTACTTCACAAACTCTGGGAAAACTACCCTGAGCTAGGATATGCAAAAAATATTTTATAAACCACAAAGCATTCCACGGTGTAAGAAAATATCTTGAGCAATATCATAAACACCGCTTCTTAGAAATGAATGGAAAAGTGCTTTACCTTATCTTTTCCTTTTTTCTTTCTTTTAACTCTTATTTTTTCCTTCAATTTAACTCTCCTCTCAATCCATTACAATTTATGCATAAAAGGAAACTAGCCAATGAACATATTCAATGAATTAATGTGTCTTGCACTGACAATAGGGATCATTTTGAATTAGTTTATCTCTTAAAAAAAAAAAAAGCCATACTCCTTACCAAGACATGCAGCCTCTCACCACAGGCTCTGCCTGCTTCCTGGTCTCAATTCCAACCTCCCTCTCCTTGCCTCAGGCCATCTACTTACCTTAGTCTGTTTGAGCTGCCAGAACAAAAATATTGCACCATGAAGTAAAGGGCTTATAAACAACAAACATTTGCATCTCGTAGCTCTGGAGGCTGAGAAGTCCAAGACCACAGTGCTCACAGACCCCGCATCTGGCGAGGACCTGCTTCCTCGTCAAGAGCTGTTTATTCACTGTGTTCCCACGTGGCAGAAGAGACAAAGGAGCTCTCAGGGCCTCTTCTACAAGAGCACTAATCCCATTCATGAGATCTCTGCTCTCACAACCTAATCACCTCCCCAAAGCCCCATCCTCCAATCCCACAGCACTGGGGACTAAGATTCCACGTATGAATGAACGTGTGTTGCGGGGCAGGGGATAACATACTGTCCATTGTCTTATCCTTCTTTGTATTTCTTTTTCCGACTCACCACACGTGCTCCTGGGGCCTGCGGCACCCTTCCCCAGAGCTTCACTAACCTGCTTCCTCCCGTCACGCAGCCCAGCTCAGTTCTCACCTCCGTGGAAGGGCCCTCCCAGAGGACCCCAAGTCCACAACAGCACCAGAACTGACCTCTCTGGACTACGTCATTCATTTCCGTCTCTTCTTGCCACTCTACGTGATCCAAATCAGTGGTTCTCAGGGCAGTATTGCCATCTAAGGAGGTGTTTGGAAATGTGTGGGGATGGTTTTGATTGACATGATGAGAGACCACTCCGTGGCCTTGAGTGGATGGGGCTAAAAGATGCCAAATGTCCCACCACATCTAAGGGAGTCTGAACGATGAGAACCTGCTCACCCAAAATGCCAGTAGCATCCCTGTTGAGAAATACTGGTTTGCTGTCTTATTACATGTTGCCCCATTGGCAATGCAAGCTCCTGTATCGGTCTCCTGTTGCTGCTATAACAGATTGACACAAACTTGTGGCTTAAAATAACACAAATTCATTCTCTGCTAGTTCTGGAAGTCAGAAGTCTAAAACTGGGGCATCCACAAGGCTGTGTTGCTTCTGGAGACTTCCTGGATGAATCTGTTTCCTTGCCTTTTCCACTCCTAGAAGCCACATGCATTCCCTGACGCATGGCCCCTTCCTGCCATCATTCCACTCTATTGTTTCCATCGTCACATCCCCTCCTAGCGAGTCCTGGTCTCTGTCTCCCTCCCATCAGCACCCTCGTAACTACATCCAGACCACGGCATAATGCAGCGTAATCTTGGCTCAAGATCCTTACCGTGTGACACCTGCTGAGTCCCTTTTGCTCTCTAAGGTAACATTCACAAACTCCAGGAATCAGGACGCAATGTGGGGAGCCCACCGTTCATCCTACCACGGCTCCAAACGAGCAGGAACCCTCTCTATCTTGTTCAGTGTTATAGGCCTGCTCCTAGCACAGACCCCGGAGCACAGCGGGTACATACCCAGAAAATACCAGACGCTGGAGGAGTGAACGTCAAGTCTGTTGTTTACCACAGCCTGGTAAACACATCTGTGAGTGGTTGCCCATGTGAATAAAGCCACAGAAAATAAAGCTGCTTTTCAGAACAATGCTGTTGCCCCTTTTGGAATATGAATGTATTCAGGTTGAAAACTCCTTTACAAGCCAAGTTCTTACTCGAAATCAGTTATTATGACTTTGTCAGCATTTGCCCCAACCCTGAACTTTCAGAGTAAATCTTCCCCTGAGATACCTGCAGCCATAAATCTTTCCACTGGCTGTTTTCACAAGGAATTGGATCTAAGTGAGGAAAGGGAGTCAATCCTAAATGCTTCCCGTTATAACTAAATAATGTCTTGCTCTAAAATAACACAGCTGATATTAGTTCATCGGGCATTTGCTGTATAGGCTTTCCCCCTGGAGAAATATAACCATATAATGCAGACTATTCAGAAAGGCTAGCATGGAACCTAAATGGCAAACCAAAATATTTTCAAGTTGTGTCCTTTGAAAAATTTTCTTGGCGCAAGCCAAGAACAGCATGACGTGCCATAAATTTCCTAAGGCCAGGCTGACACAGACGATTTACTAGCCCGGCCTTTCCACCTGCAGAGCTTTGATGCTTGCCTCTTATGTCTTTTGTGCTCAAAGGGGCCGGGGTCTCTGCCTTACAGGAGATCAGAGGCTCAGAGAGGAAGAGTGATGGGACAACAGAGGCAGCGGCAGGGCTGGAAATCAGCTCTCCGGGTTTTCTAGCCAGGGCATCCTGCTCACCCCCAGCAACCCACGCGTGCTCCCTCCAGAACAGGGGTCTCTGTGCCCACAGGAAATGCGGTGCAGGGCCCTTTGCTGACAGGGAGTCTGCAGAACTCAACCGTAGAACTCCAGTACAGGGGAACTCTGTGTGTGTCAGAAGTCCCACACCCAGCACAGAAAGGGGTACTGGAACCTTCCTACATCATTCTAATCTGAACCTATCAGGCCTGCCTTAGCAGCTGGTAAAATGAACATGAGGTGGGAGAAGAAGGGTGTGGAAAGAGAGATGGGGAGACTCTAAGTGAATCACTGTCTTTATCAACTACCACATGTATCAAAGGGAAATTCTCATTTATAGAGAAGATTACATTTGCTGCTGACTTCAGGCAGGGCTTCTGACAAGCTGAGGAAAGAATTACTCTTTTTTATGGAAATCCAATCTAATTTGATGCTGGAAGGCAAGGCTCCATCTAAAATGATAAGTGACAGGCTCAGCAACGTGTCAGGTACCTGCTCGGGCAAACACAGTGGAACTCACGCCCATTTCCACGGGAGCCCTGGATGGTCAGCCCTCTTGCTGTCACCATGGAAGCAGCAGGAAATCATTAATGCTTTTACAGACGCTTCAGGGTAGGAGCTGGGAAACAGCCTCTTCAAACTGTGTGGTAGACCCTTCACGGCTAATTCAGACCAGAGCACTCAGCTGATGGATGGGGCAGAGAGACGGGGGTGGGGAGGATCGTCCCCTAAGGAAGGATGGCCTCGGGAACACAATGCTCCACCCTGTTCAAGGCAGCAGGGGCTCGGAGGAGAAAGCATGCATACGAGTCAGGGTGCCCAATTTTGTGCCCTGACGGGGACGTCCCTGTGGCTCTTAACCCTAGAAAATAAGCTTCCCCTCCAGACTGCATCGTCTCACCAAATGAGAGATGTGGTAGGCTGTGGTAGGCTGTGGTAGCTATGGCCATGTTGTCTTCCCAGAATGCGCTCTCATCCCTTTGTTTTGGTAACGCCTCTCCCTTTTCTTCTGGAGAATTCCATCCTTTCTCCATGCCCGAGGGATCCTCTACACATACTTGCCCTTGGCCTGGCGGAGGCACGTGAGGCAAAGGCTGGGTAAACCATGATGTCCCACCCCCTGGGCACCAAAGAATCCAAGAAACATCAGCCTTGCCGAGCCAGGGAGACGGCCTCTTTTCTAAATCTGGCTCTGCCACTTGCTAGCTGTGTGAATTCAGACAGCTTACATAACTTCTCTAAGTCTCAGTTTTCTTAGTAGGGATAATAATAGTGGCCACCTCATAGAACTGTGTGACTTAATGCGAGAATGAGCATGAAGGCAGGAGCACAAAATAAATACCCAGTAACGGTTAGCTATGCAACCTGCTATCATTATTTCCCGGTATTGTCATGCAGATAGAGACAATCCTTCTATCTTCTGCTGAAACTGGCTGTGTGAAGGTAAAGGTGCCAGGACCATCTTTCCTGGAAGCATGGGAAAAGCCACCCGCAACATAAGAGAACAAAGGGAGACGCAGAAAAGCAAAGCTGAGTAATGGCAACAGATCCCTGAAAACTTTGTTTGAATGGCTTTTTCCCGCCAGACCTGAAGCCCACCTCTGAAAAATGTCAGTGACACGGGCTGATGAGTGCTCCTTTTGTCCTGAAGTCAGTTTGAACTGGGTTTCTTTCACCTTCAAACTCATACAGGAGAACTGGATCCAACACTTTCTAAGAGTTCTGCCATTTCTGACATGTTTTGACCCCATTTCATACTACGTATTCATTATGCATTTAGGGCTGTCCAAAATGTAAAGGGGGTGTGTCTTGACAAAGAAGACAGTAGTGAGATGTCTTTGTGGAAATAAAATTGCCCACAAATGCCTACAGCAGAGAACGTTTAGGGGAATGATTTGGATTAGTGAGGGAAAAAAAGCCAGTGTGAAGAAATGGCCCTAACCACATAGCAACACAAGCTTGAAAAGCAGTCCAAATGCCCACTGGCAGGAGGATGAATAGACACACAGAGGTGTGTGTACTCACTCAACAGAGCATCACATGGCAGGCACTGGGAGTGGAGTACAGAGACAGACAGCTGGACGGGTGACTCTTAACAATATGAGACTGAATTTAAAAAAAGAAAAAGAAAAAACTACACAAGATTTACAGTAGGATACCACTTTCATGAATAAAATACACCATAATTAAATCATACACATTTCAAGAAAACACAGAGATGTGACAGAAAGAGGAAGGAAGAAAAAAAGGAGAGAGTGGGAGAGAGAAGTGAGAAAGGAAAGATCAACGCAAGATTGTGATAGATTTTCCTTTGGATGGAGGGAAGCAGGAGACGGGAACAGTGGAGAATCTCAAGGGTAGATGTCAGTTACTGACGATATTCTAATTTCCAAACTAGCACCAATGTAAAGAGTGTTTCGTGAGTCAAGGATTAGGGTTAATTTGGTGCCCCTAGGATTTAAGAGAAAGAATCCCTTGGAAAGAGAGCTCGAGACAGAGGAAGGGGAGTTTCTGGAAGCCCTTCATGCCCAATCTCTCCCCCACGCTACTGCCCTTGGGTGGAAGCTCTGTGTGTGTGCACACACATACACATTTTTGATAAGGAGTGGAAGGAAGTCAGAGTCATAGTGCAAGGTCAGAAAAGTCATAAAGAACACAACATTTAGGGCACTGTAGGCCAGAAGGACTTAACTTTTGTCCCATGCTACAGGGAGCCAAGGAAGGCACTTCAGCAGAAGAGAAGCATGACCTTACTTAAATTGTACAAGGTCGCCATGGCTGCAGAACAAAGAGTGGACTCAGGGGCAGGGATATACTAGGAATGGCAGCAGAGAAAGCAAATGAGAGCATCTGCCTCTCACCCAGCAAGGGAAGTAAGTCTTGGCCTCTAGGACTGGGGGCAGCCGCAGCTGGTGATAGAGAGGAAAGGATGAACCTAGAAGACTGTCTGGTGATAGAGACGGTATCTTTCTTAAATTGCCCACTTTTCTAAGACACACACACATACAAAGTCATTCATCCATAATTCTCTAAGTGACAAATTTACACTCTCACCATTAGACATTCAAACAGCTCCATTTGATTAGGGCATGCATTTCACCAGAAGCCCTCACAAAAGACGTAGTCTTTGAAAACTTAGTCTAGTGATTCTAGCAGTGACTGCCCCACATGTGACCACTGTAACTGAGAAATAAGTAATGCATGTACTCATTAGAAAGAAAATGAGTGTCCTCTCCACCAGTCTACCCTCAAGCTTATGACTTGGAGACCTAGACCACAGGAAATGTTGAAAAAGATTACACAACAGTGATCAACAATTTTGATGACCCTCACCTGGGTAAGGAGGCAAGCCTGGTCACCCCTGCCTCTAACAGAAAGTCTGGGACACCTAACAGTTTTAATTTTCTATTCAGGTTTTCTTTGTGACAATTAAATAAGACCTTGATGAATTTGGAGGAAAAAATACCCGGCACAGTGATTATGAGTACTAATTAGAAAGCAAAATAGTGGCTTTGATGAATCTGTGCTTGGTTTGTCCCTTAATTAATTGAATGGCTGCTATTATACTTGGTGATTGATTGGTTGAAATAGACCATTAAAATCCGATACAGTCCGGGTCCTTTATTCAGAAGAGCCTTCCAAGGATGAGGAGTGGAAAATGGGGTGTGAAAGGCATGCATTTTTTAATTATTTTTTTGGTTGTTGGATGCAGAAGGAATTCTCTGAGCAAGGTTCTGAACACATCTTCATCCAAGCACAAGGGAACCTGCTTAACTCTGGGGACATTTGTCCCACGGGTGGCGAACAGCCTGTTCGCTCTGCCAAATGAAAAGGGGCCCCTGCTAGTCTTTCCAGCCTGTGCTGAGCACTGGCTATGCCCACATGTATGTACATGGGTGTGACGACCAAGAGAAAGGCCATGAGTTGGACTGGCACATCCTTCCTGACTTTATATCTGGCTGACCATCTAAAATACTAGCAGCAGAGCATCTCAGCAAAAGATGGAATGCAGGGTGTATTTTCCCCCTCACATTCCTTAATTTTGTGGTAACCTTAACTCCTTTCCTCCTATAAAATCTCGTGACATTGATCAAGATAGCAGACGGCAGCAGCCGAGCTCCGGGCTCTCTCCCCTGCTGCTCAAGAAGCACACCTTCCTCCCTTGGTAGGAGCAGCTCCACAACATGCTTCGGCTGATCAAAGAGTAATTTCCCAGGGACCAGTCTGAAGGACTGTAAATCTGACTCCCACCAGGAAACCATCAGTCACCCGTGTCAGGGATCCTCCATCAGTGTGTCAGCTCATCAGGAGAGCTCCAGCCTCCCAATGCTATTCCGACACCTGCATCCTATGTCCAAATGTGATGCCTATGTTTGACTCTGCAGCAGGTGATAAGAAGAAAGGAGAAACTGACTCTTAGCCAAGTTGTTGCCCACTCCTGCTGATGCGTTAGAAATTCCTGTTATAATAATTAAATTTGTATTTAAGAACAATGAATACCTCCATGTTTAAGTGATGGTGGAATTAAGAAAATTACTTTTGTTTTTCAACTAACCCACACTGATGATGCCAGTGGTCATGATTAGGAAAACCTAGACCAAATTTATGATTTCTCAAGTGCTATAAATAAAATTTATGCCACATATATAATTACCTTGACTTTTGAAATGGGAAAGATTTGTTACTAATGCTGGCTTATTCAGGGGCAAAGTGCAGGAAACTGCAGGCCACCTTCCTATCAAGTCTGGAAATGTCCTGATCTCTTGACTAAAAATGGGCTTTCTAGATAGAAGAACACCGATGCCCACTGCAGGACAGAGTAGCCCCTTCTGAAAACGTTTGTCCTGAGGTAGATTTGTAGCTTCATACTTAGGAACAAAGACAAGAAGAAAAGCTATTCGGGGTTTTGGGTTTTGTGTTGTTTTGTTTTTAATGGCCTACTTGTCCTTGCCTCACCTTGCACAGCACGGAGTGTGCATTTCCTGCACAATGTCCTGCCCAATCTGCTCCTCTGGGCTCCCCATTTTAATCAGCACAGTGCACAATGTCACTATGACCTTGGCAAGTGGCATGAAAGACTGGTGAACATTTTGTAATCCGGCTTACTTTAAAACCGTTTCCAGGTGGAAATCTGAATTTTGGATGTTGTCAAACACCCACCTCTGTCTGAAGAACTGTCCCTACCACCTGAGACAACTCAGGTGTTATTTTCTCAATAGACATAACTGTTCCTCCCTTTGAAGATTCATACTTCAGATGAGAGACACTAAGTTCAACATTATCTCAGAGTTTCTTGCATTCTTACCTTCTTCCTCTCTACTAGAATACAGACACCCAGAGGGCCGCAACGATCTTTAATTAATCTATGTAGATCCAAATCTAATTTCACTTATCCAATTGAGGCAGGTTAGCAAGAAGCCAGGAAAATTCCTTAGCAAGTGGAATGGGGAAACCAAGACAGATAGCTAAATAAGGCTGAGCGATTTATAGCCAACTGATAAATCTTAAGATCTTATCTTCTCTAACCAAGGACGCTTAGGAATAAATGTTTACACATCCCAGACCATGCAGGGGACAGACCCACCTGGGTCCCAGTCCCTTTCCTGTGACATTCTTTGAAGGTGAAACTGAACAGAGAATGACCTTGATCCCCGCTTACGCTTATTTTGATGCATCACTGTATCAAAGGACATACCTGGAAAGATGATGCATATACTGATTGAGATCCCCCCTAAAATTCCCACCTTTAGAGAACAGATAAAAACCCTTAAGACAAAGGACCCAGTATGCCCTCTCTATTGAGCACACCCATGCTTTTCCTCAGGCATGTATCTTTGCTTTCTTTCTCCTAAGCTCTAAAAGTTCCCAAGAGACTTGCAATGAGGGGAACAGTGGGCAGCAGCAGCTTATCCTGGGCTATCCCCCTAAACCCATCTATGAGGGCCTCCTTTTGCCTCTAACTTGTTTCCTGAGTCCACGCAGCCCAGCTGGCTCACTTCTCCTGACTCTGTAACTTTCTTTCCAAAGGGCCAACGCAGCTCTGCCTAGGCTCGGTCCTGTTGTTATGATCTTGCCTCTTCCATCTTAAGCCCTTCCTTTGTTTCACTGTCTCCAGATTTAATCAACATACCCTCAAAATCACCTGGATTCCTGTCGTGAAATCTTTCCTGCATGAAGTCAAGAACCCACACATTCCAGACCATGCTGGGGCAAACTCGCCTCTGTCCCAGTCCCTTTTCAGTGACACAATGGGGGTTTACCAGAGCACAGACTTTGCTCTTAGACCCACCTGAATTAGCACTCAGGCTCCTTGATCCACTGCCAGCTGAATGACCTGAGAGAAGAGACTTAGCTTCTTGGGGCCTCAGTCTCGCAAGCTTTAGGATGGTGATAATAGCATCATGTATTACACAGGGCTTTGGAATTATTAAATAAAATAATGCACAAGTTATTTAACACAGTCTCTGGCACAAGACAAGTGCTCAATATGTGGGAGCTATTAAGATTATTGGTAAATTCAGCCCAAATCTACCCTCTGCCCATCTTTTCCGCTGGGAGCTCCTTCCAGTTAGAGGTAAGATTCATCCCTATCTGCAAGCCCAGTGTCTAGCTCTGTGCCTGGTAAGGGTCTCTGGGAAAAGTGCATATTGCAGATGTCTGGCTTGCAGCCGTATGTCCTTCTGTTGCTCGCGTGGCTGGAGAACCTTTGATTCCTTCACTAACAGCAGAAAAAGAAAGCTCACTGGGTAGTATCCGCAGGTCTCCTCTGCCAGAACTAGAGAATGCTTCCCTCCACTGGGTAGCATGAGGTCACAGTCTCCGTTTTCTACTTTCTGCACCTCCCTCGCCCTTTATTGTTCTTAAAAAAACAGAATAGAAGGGAAGTGAGAGGGAAGAGAAAACAGTATTATATTGAAATGCTTATCTCATTTCATCAAATGAATTGCAAAGGCTGAGATAGTGATCTGCATCCTCAAAGAATAATTTCTTTAAATGCCTTAACTCAATATTCCCTTGGACAACTTTTTCGTCTTTCTTATTTAAAAAACAAAAAACATTAGGTTATATTAAAGCATCCCAATCAAGCCTGGCTTTCCAAGCCCTCAAGCTTAGGGGGATATACTCAGGGGTGAGGGTGAAGTACGGACGTGTCTAGAAATTTCTTAAAACCAGTTCTGCCTGCCTTTTCTGGTTTCCTTACGTTGCCTGAAGCAGCTCCCTGAAGCTGAGATGCGCTTATTTCAGGAAACAGCAAATAAACACACTGTTACAGGTCAAGTCCATTACAAAGTTGGTAGGGCACCTGCAGGCTTCTCTCAGAGGCTTTGGCCCCAAAGCTTCCATATTTATTAGGAGCAAACCTCTATTTAAAAGAGCATCCATTTTAATTCTCCAGAGAGGACAGTCACTGATCCAAGTCACATCCTTTATAATGAGCTTAGTGTAGAGTTCCTGAAAGTGTTCAAGGCCAAGTTTGTTCTTGCTGTGCTTATGGGTTTGTACTTGAACTTGGGGAAGTCAGATTCAAAGTTATTTTTAATTACAATTGAAAAACAACCCACTTGAACCTATACTGACAGGGTTGGGAGGGTGGAAGAGAATAGGTACTTCCAGAAGAGAGGCAAACAAAGGAGGGAATTAAACAGAGCGGGCGAATCACAAAAACTGGAAGAGAGTAGGATGGAAGGGAAGGAAGCTGCAGTGGCTCAGAAGACACAGAATTTTATCCCAGAACAGTGAAGTTCTCTAGAAAATGTTGGGAGAACAGAAGAAAAAGGGGGGGCAGCAGGAGCTACTAAGACAATATCAATGACTATGTATCTGGTAAGGTTCTAGTTTTTCGGAACCAGCCCTGTGGAAAATAAGGAGCCATGCCATTCTCTCCGGATGTGTATCAGACAGGGTTTTCAGTTGCCAGTGAGGGGAACCAACTCTGGTTGATTTAAGCAGAAAATTATTCATTAGAAGGATTTGGGGTAGCTCCTGAATCACCAGGAGGGTTGGGCAGCAGCTTGGCAGCTACAGCACCCAAACACACAAAGCAGGTCTGTTCCTGCCCCCTTGCCACAACAGCCAGGCCCTAGAAGCTGTAGCTTCCTCCACTGGAGGGCGAGTCCATCACCAGCAACTGCCCTCCCTGAGAACACAACCTTGCTACAAGCCCACCAGAGCCCAGCAGGAGTCCCAGGGGTCTCTTTCTTGGGCCCCTAACTCCTGTTCAAAGTTTGGATCAGTGTATGTTAGGGCTCAGGTTCTGGGCCTTGCCCTAGCCACAGCTGGAGCTGCAAAATGGACTCTCTAGCATCTTCAGCCTCTCTGGTCAGACATGAACCCTACGTCTGGCAAATTCTTCAAACATTGGGAAAGAGTCCAGATAGGAAAGAAAAAATAGAATGACGAAATTTGACTACATAATGGAAATTTTTTGAGTTCCTATGACGTTAACAACAGCAGGACACCCTGGTTCTGAGTGATAAGCACTAGCAGCTACAGTAACTGGTTCTGGGCACAGGTCCTGGAGATAGGGAGACCTAGGTTCCCTTCTGGTTCTGTTGCTCCCCCCCTACGGGATCTGGGGCAAGACCCTTAAACCTCTTCAAGCCTCCATTTCCTCGTCTGGAAAAGGGGGTTGATAATAATTTGCTGACACTAATGCTGTGCCATCTGCTGTGACATCTGTTGTTCTCGTCTTCCCAGGACCCCTTTCTGATCCTTTTGTGCTAACGGTGTCCCTCTCCACTATGGAGGACCTTTTCAGTATAATCCAAGTGGGTCAACTCAACTCACCCTCTTTCAGGTGAGTGGCTACAAGGATCTGTACCCACTCAAAACACTTCTCATACCAAATGTGTAGGTTTTCCACACAAGGCAATTCTCCAGTTCTCTACGGAACCAATGAGGTGTCCTGTAATTTAATTAAATTATGGTACTTCCTAGCCAACGTAGCACAGACCGCACAAGTTAGGGGCTCAGTCCTACAAGACAACCCCCCACTTCAGACACTAATCCCAAGGAATGGGTCCCCAGGTTGCCCAGAATTCTCTCTGACTAGGCTACAAATCAGGGGTTCCCAAGCCCCCCTCCTTAGTTTTGATAATTTACTCTAATGGCCCACAGAACTCAGAGAGCCATTACCTGTTTCTTATAAAGGGTAGTATAAAAGATACAAGTAAACAGCCAGATGGAAAGGTCCACAGAGTGAGGTCTGGAAGGATCCAGAGGCACAGGAGCTTCTGTCGCCACGGAGTTTGGGGTGCACCAGCCTCCTGGCACATAGATGCACTCTCCAACTTGGAAGCTCTGTAAACCCTTTTGTCTAGAGGTTACATTACATAGGCACAGTCGATTAAATCACGGGCCCCTGGTGAATACCTCAATCCCCAGCCTCTCTTCCCTCCCTGGAGGGGTTATGGGTAGAACTGAAAGCTCCAACCCTCTCATTGCATGGTTAGTTCCTCTGGCAACCAGCCTTAATCGTGAAGCTACATAAGGGATTCCAGCTACCACCTCATTAGTAATAAACTCAGGTACGGTGGAAAGGGGCTTATTATGAAAAATGAAGATGCACCTCTCATATCTATCACTCAAGAATCAGGGACGAGAACAAAATACTTATTTTTAATTACATCCAATTATCACAGTGGCTAATGACTCAGGTCTGACCAATCATTGTACTCCCATATCCCTGGGCATCAGTGATTGGCTCAGAGATGGGCATGGGACTCCAGTTGGACCAATCAAAATCTTTCTCCTGGAGAGACCTATAAAAGCAATGTCTTTCCACCAGAGCTCCTACACTGGTAGGTAGCTCTGGAGCTACAGGTGGCCATCTTTCTACCTCATAGAGAAAGTCTGCCTGGGGCAGAGAAAAAGACAGGGTCCTAATGACACTGCCTGGGACCCTCCATCCAGCTGGACACAACATAAGCTGCTCCCTGGGTTTCTCAGTTATGAGAGTCAACACATTTCCTTTCATGCTTAAGCTAGTTTGTACTGAGTGTCTGTCATTAACAACCCGAAGAGTCCTGAAGAATCAAGTCATTGAAAGGACTGCATGAGATAATGCTAGTACCATGTTTAATAAGGAATCAGGTGGACATTTGGACCTTAACCTTCCTTGAACTTAATTCTAATAAAAATGTTTATTGTTATCTGCTTTGTGAAGGCAGCCATGTCTGTATTACCTCTTATTCCCTAAGCAAAATGCATTTCGAACTTTGGCTAATAAGGTTCCCTCTTTCCTGAATGCATTTTACCTTCTCCTCATTCTCCCCCAATTAATTCTACACCCTAAAAGGTTTAAAGTGTTGCTGCCTATCAAGAGCCTCTCTGACTATTGTGGCCTCACGGGGTTCTTCTCTATGTACAGAATATCGTATGGTGTGTACCAGGCCGTTTCTTGCTTGGTTTCCTCCATTCTCATACCATGTTGACTACTTCAAGTGTGACTGTCCCATGTCCCAAACTGCACTATACCTTCGTTGAGAGTAAGAAACAAATCTGATGCTTTCCCCTAAACCCATCTGCAGAAAGCAGGGTATAGCATTGCTCTTCTCTGCAAATAGAAAGCAATTAACCAGGTGTGCTGGAAAAAAGTTTGGCTTGGTGATCACAGAGACTCAGGAAATATTTGGTGGTAGACCAATTTCATTGACTGAGTCAACGGATTCCATGTTCAAATCCACCAAGGGCAAGAAACTTACCTGGGGTAACACATGGCAGAATGAGGACTCAAACCCAGGTCTCCTGACCTTCCTTTGAATGGTCTTTTATTGGTGTAGTAGGTGAGTACAGCTACACTGAGAGTACACCAACTGCAAAGTTACTGATATTTAATATTACCTAAACACATCCTGTATCCTGGTCGTATGCTTTCCCTGCAGCATCTCATTTAACACTATGGGGTAAATACGCTTGCGCTCCGTTTTTTGCAGTTGGAAAAACTGAGTCTTAGAGAGGTTAAGAGATTTGACCAAAGTTATATACAGTTAATTAAGTGCCAGAACAAGGAAAAAAAAAAACGGGATTTAAAAGACTGTTCCCTTAACTTCTGGATTCTTGTGTGCCCTCAATAAATGAGTATTTAGTTGTTGTCCTGGTTACCTTGGAAAAGTCAACAGACCCTAAGACCTCAATAGTTTTGACACACAGCTTGATGTTCTAAAGATGCCAGAGCTCCAGTGCTTCTGCAATCCCCACACTCCAGATGATGCAGGCACCTCTTTCTAGCCAAATGTCACATTTTTCTCATTTTCAACAGAATGCTGATTTTACATGTATTCTCCATACCCAGATTTAGATGAGGCTCCCAGTTGAGCATACTTAGTTTCTATCTACATGTGCCACATCCCAGGTGAAAAATGTGCTTCCTGCAATGTAATTACATATTCAGAATAATGTGTGTATCAGCAGGGGGCTTATAAATCAGTAGCTTATTTGGCAAAGTATGGTCCTTTTTTTTTTTTGCCATTTTTGTATTTGAGGAAACTAAAACTTATCAACTGGTTGTACATTAATAACGGATTTGAGGCTTGGACAAGAAAGTAAAACAAATCAGAGTTGATATCTGTTGGCCAAGAAGACCTCCACCGCTTTCTTATCTGCCCGCTATCCCCATGACCTGAGCAAAGCCTAAAGCTAGTCAATACTGTCACAATAAGGCAAGGCCTGCAACTTTGGTTTTCCACAATAAACATTCACTCTCCATTCAATAAACAGTTAATGCACATCTGCACCCGGCCCTAGAGACAGAGCAGTAAGTAAGGCAAGGACCCTGCTCTCCTAAGGGATGGCACGTGAGTAAAAAGTGACAGATGAGCGAGTAAACCACTGTACAAATTGATAAGATTACTTCTAATAGTGATATGTGCTATGTAGAAAACAGAACAGCACACTGGGACAGACAGAGACTGGGGATAGTATGACAGGAAAGGACCATGGACAGTTATTTAGGAAAGGCCACAGTGAAAAGAAATACATGAGCTGAGACCTGGAAGTTGAGAAAGTGTCAGCTACGTGAAGATTTAAGAGAGGGCGTTCCAGGGACAGAGCACCGTACCCACAGAGGCATGGTGGGAGGGAAATAAGGGCGGTGTGACTGGAGAGCAGGAAGCAGCGGGAGAGGGTGGATTAAATGACATTCGACAGGCAAGCAAAAAGCTGTCTGTGTAGGGTCTGGCAGGTCACTGTAAGAAATTTGGATTTTATTTTACGTGTAGAATGAAGCCATTGGAGGAATTTCAGCCAGAGAATGATGTGACCTGATTTACGAGCTTTCTGCCACTCCGGTCCAATTGCATGTACTTACTGCAAATCTAAAGTTCTGGAAGAAAAATTAGCTCCAAGACAGAGCTGCCTAGGCACAAACTGTATTAAACCCTATAGATGGTTTTCCCCCTGGGAGGATAGGGAGGCTCTTTCCCAATAGCCATATCCTTACAAGACAAGTGCTTTTGAGAATGTTTTTACTGTAACCAAATTGCCAATGGACTCCTGGAAAATGTACCCTTGATGTTGTGGTTGAGCAGCGAGTTTACTGAATGACTTGCTGAGCTTTACTGAAAAATAACAGCCAGGAAAGGCAAGTGACCTTTCTGTGTGAATGGAGATAAAGATTTTGCACTGAACCACCCTTGGTAACTGTCTGTGAAGGGCTGTGAACTGTGTTCCCTAAGATAGAACAAAGACTCTGGGTACCTAGAAACCAGCTCTGTTATCTTCCTAGTGGTGTAATGCTGGTGAAGTTATTAACACTGATGAGCCTTCGTTTTCTAATCTGAAAATGGGGATTAATGATGGTACTTGCCCTCCTTGGGTTATAATAAGAACTAAAGGAGGCAATTTAATGAGTGCTTTAAGACTAGAACAAAGCACAAATACTGGCCATGAGGGGTCCACATTTAAAAGGTGGGTGCCTGGGCTAGGATGTAAGTAAACCACCCTGACACTAAGTATTCTTCAGGGCAGGGCGAACTGAGGCCTCTGGGCAATTGTGCTCTTATGAGAACACCGCTGAACCCGAGGGCTGGCAAACTGCAGCCCACGGACCAAATTTGGCCTGCCACCTGTTGTACAGCCTGTCAGCTGAGAATGGTTTTTACATTTTCAAATAGTTGGAAAAATCAAAAGAATGATTTTGTGACAAGTGAAAAGGATATGAAATTGAGATCTCAGTGTCGATACATCACTGTGTTGGAGCACAGCCACGTTTATGCATCTGCATAATGCCCACGACAAGCTTCCCCCAAAAACAGCAGACACGAGTAGTTGCCGAAGAAGCCATCGCCTCCAAAGCTGAAAATATTTACTGCCTGGCCCTCTTGAGAAAAAGTTCGCCGACCCCTGCTCTACCCAGCTGAGCTGGCGATATGGTAACTAAGTAAATGGTCCTTCTGTCCCTACTTCTCCTCACTTACACCCAGGTTTCTTTGAACAAGACTTCATATTCCAAGGTGGCGGTTCCATTTCCCCCCTGGGTACATGGCCTGTAGGTAGATGCTGTGCACCTAGGCTGGGCAAACTACAACAGGCGGGCTGAGCATGTCACGGCCGTCCCACCTACATCCCCCCCCCCACGCCACCCAAGGCAAACTGAACAAAGTGCTATGCACTCTCCTACTCAGTTAAGTTTTTAGCGGAAAAATCAAAATGCTAACCAGAATCACCAACTAATATCACATTACTCTATTTAAATAATTGATGAAAGGCATGATTTAAAGAAACACAAGCTTAAGTACCTGAGACAACTTCTCATGAGGCATCGGAGTTTTCTACCAGTAATTAATATGCTCTTGATTGTATCTTCACACTTGAGAGGAAGACGCCCATCTTAGACTCGTGGGAACTTTATATTGAAAGGAACATATAAACCTCATAGGGCCTCTGGACAGTTCTCTATCAAAAGCATTGATAAGCATTTTCCTTTTAGCCTTTGATCTCCTTGTCAAAAGATGTCTTTCAGTGAGCAAATTATCATGGCAAATGCCCTTCCAAGTTCCTTGCCCTTGGATCTGTCTCTCTTCAGATAGTCAGGATAGATCTCTGCTTAAAAGGACAACACTCCCATGGAAATGTCATGCTGCTGGTGTATTCAAAATCTAATGTGTCTTTCCCCAATCAGAAAAAAAACGTTGTCTCTGTCTTTCCTCTCCAGACTTTTCCTTGTTAATAAGCCCTCGTTTTTTCTGAACCACTTACTATACAAAAAGGGACCTCCCCCAGTATATACCAAAAAGTACACTGAACGCTTCACACGTGTCATCTCTTTCAGCCCTTACTCACCCCTGAGGCTGTGTGTTTTGTCCTCATTTTACAAGTGGGTAAACTGATACCTGGAGAAATTAATTCGCCTCGGGTCACCTAGCTTATTAGTGACACACCTGGTATTGGAACCAGAGCTTCTGACTCCCAAACCTGCTCTCCGACCCTGCAGTCCCCTGCATAGTTATTAGTTCTTTGGCTTGCCTTAGTTTAACTTTGAATCATTCAAGGTCCTCTTCCCCAAACTAACCAAAGATAAATAATTCAAACCCCATATAATAAAGATACCTGGTGTTCTTATAAGAACAAACATGATTTATTAAGAAACAAAATGTTCTCTCCACCAGGCTCGCTTTGGGCAGCGCATCACCAACTCCGTGAACCAGTAAGAGAAGCTTTATTTAGGATAAGACTGATAGATTTGGGTCACTGCCGGGTGTTTCTCACCCCTTAAGAGTCAGGCAACCAGCTGAGACATTCCACATCTGTGTTACTGGACCACAGTGCAAGGAGAAGACATGGATTACCCTTCAGATCCATCCCTGAGAGTTTGCCCTAATCTAGTGCAGGAACCTGTGCTTCTCAGTCCGCCACTTACCCAACTGACAGTCTGATGAGGAATACATGAAAAGTCTCACCATGATTATTTCTAAACCCATTCTATAATGCTTATGGTGGTGTCTCAAGACACTTTTATTTTTAAATTAATTTCACTGAGGTATAATTTACAACATGGAAAATGCAATCGTTTTAAGTCTATCTTGGTGCACTTTTGGCACATCTTGTGTACCTTTGTAAATACCACCTTGATGAATACAAAGAGCATTTATATTGTTCTACAAAGTTCCTGTGGTCCTCTGCGGTCGATCCCCATGCGCCTGACCCCAGGTCACTATTAGTTTTGACTGTTCTGTATTTCATTTCAATGGACTCACACAGTATGTGTCTCTAACTTCAGATTTCTTTCACTTAGGATAGTGCCATAGGATTAATTTACATAGATAGCTGTGTGCACTGGTAATGTATTCCTTTTATTGCTAAGCAGCATTCCATGTTACAGACATGTCGCAGTTTGTTTATCCATTCATCTGCAAGTACACTGGGTAGTTTCAAGTTTGGGATCATTGGGAACAATGCTACACATCAGCGCACAAGTCTTTGGGTGAACATATATTTTCATTTCTCTCTGTATACCCCCAGGAGTAGAATGGCTGGATTGTATGGTGTGTCAATTTTATGAGAAACTGCCAAACAGTTCTCCGAAGCAGCTGTGAGCGGTCGGACTTCCACCAGAGAGGTGTGAAAGTCCCCGTGTCTTGATTGTGTGTGCCAGGTAGTTAGTGGATTCTAACTTTATGACAACTAGGTCTTTCTCGGTAGAAAAAATGATTCTTGAACCAGGAGATAAACTGTCCCCAGTAAGCCTAGTTCCTGTGATGCTGCAAGATAAACAACATCACCTCAGCTGTTAAAAAAAACCCAGTTCCGTGGATTAATTTCTAAGACATGCTCTGTTCTCACCCAGACAGCAAGGGAGTGGGGGAATGGCATGGGACAAGACAAACTTACACTTGCTTCAGTGAGAAGCAAGGAGCTGACCACAGATCAGAAATGTCTTCCAACACCGTGAAATTCTGAGAAGGGCTTTCATTTAATAGCCAAGGGACCTTAATTAACCAAAGGAGACTAGACCTCCTCAGATGCAGGCAGCTCAAAGACCACATGGTAGTGGCACATGGGGAAGGAGCCAATTAGAGGCTGTCAAGTAATGAAAATGGAAAAACAACGATGTGTCTGAAATCTAAGCTATGAGAACTCCGCATGTAATTTTTTGGCTTATTGCCTGCCAAGCATTGTTTTTGCTTAAAATATAATTTTAGCTGTAATGCAGGTGTTGATAGAAGGCCTATGGTTCCATGATTTCAAAAAGTGGAGTCGTAGCTCCTGATTTATGAAGCCTGGATGTGGACGGCAGGTGCAAATGTCTCTGAAAACAGTCTCATTTATCGGTGGCCTGTTCAAATTATAGCTACAGATTCCCGGTGGTTAAGAAATAAGACAACCACATTTGAAGTCATAGAGTCCTAGGACAGCGCTACAAGAAATAGGTGGAAACAACACAAAAACACCTTCATGACCATTAATATCTAACTTTTAGAAGTGTTTTATGTCATGCTCTGTGCTCTACACATGTCTGTGTCCAACTCTCACCACAACTCTATGAAACCAGCGCTGTCTCTGCACATCTTACAGCTACAGACATTGGGTCACAGACAGGCGTGGCCAAGTTCATGCAACTGAGTAAGAACAGAACTTTCCTAACCACAAATCTGGCAAAACAAACCTAACCCTCAAGAAATAAAAACAGGTGCTAAGGAAGAAGACTTCACTTGGGGTGGTAAACACACAATACAACATACAGATGATGTATCGTATAACTGAACACCTGAGACCAATATAATTTTATTAACCAATGTCACCCCAACAAATTCAATGAAAAAATAAGGCGCCTGTGTTTGGTCCTGGCAAAGAGCAGGCGGAGATCTCAGGGCAGAACAGGGACAATTCCTGAAAGAAACGCTACAACAGAGGGACTCATGTTAGCAGATGTCCCCGTGAAGACGGTCAGCTGGCCCTGGCCACTGTGGCTCAGTTGGTCGGAGCACTGCCCCATAACTGAAAGGTTGCAGATTTAATTCCCGGTCAGGGCACATACAAGGTTGCGGGTTTGGTCCCCAGTCAGGGCATGTATGGAAGGCAAGTGATCTATGTTTGTCTCTCACACTGATGTCTGTCTGTCTGTCTCTCTCTCTCCCCCGCTTCCTATAAAATCAATAAACAAATTTTTTAAATGGCCAGCTGTATATACAGAGGCATCCTTCACACGCGCATAGCAATTCCTAACGCAGAAAGAATTTCATACGCGTGACCTCACTTCACCCCACAGCGTCTCACCAGGTGGGATGGACCCACTTCACCACTCCTGCTCTCCGGCAGAAACGACGACGAGGTTCCCAGCAGTCACACAACTTGCTAGTTCCCACAACCAGAGTAGTAAACTAGCACTGGAGAACCTTGTTTTCTGGGCTCGGTGTTTGCTTTTCAGTTTTAACTCTTCTTTCTCCTCCTGGTGGGTATACTGGGTGACAAAAATATAACTTTATGAACCTTCACCCAGACCCCTTGGAATAGACTATTTTAATTTAATAATAATGATACAAACACCAATGGGCGTTTATTGAAGAATATGTGACAGATACAGGCTGAATAGTTTGCACAAATCTACTCATGCATCCCCTTCACACAGCCTGTGAAGCAGGCATTGTCACTGTGCCCCTCCTACAGCACAGAAAACTGAGCGGACGGAGCCTGGGCCTGACTTCCTCCAGAGCCGCCCCCTGGCTCTTCCTCAGAAGGATGCACTGCCTCCTGCTGTGAATCCCATCTTTTCAGTTTCAGGTGGAACCCCTCCCACGTCAGGAGATGTGGGACTGGAACTCAGCGGCTGGAACACGAGCCCTCACTGCGAACGTACAGATTAAATGTCTGTGTCGTCCATGAGCGAGGAGCCACTGTCACAGAAACAGGCCCACCAGGCACTCCAGCTCCCGCACACAGGGGCAGCATTCTCAAATGACCCACAGGGGAGCTGGCCTCCATTCACTGCCATCACTCCAGACTCCGCTTGAATCTTTTTTTAAACTCAATTTGTTTCATCTTTTAATTTAAACAGAAAGCCCCAGACACAGAGAGGACATTCATGAGACAAGACACAAAATCATTTGATTTAAGAGATGCAGGATAAAAGAAAGTTTCACTACATGGGGGATCATTTTCCTAATATGGAAACCTTCCTTTCATATCTTTTTGCCACCGAGAACTAAATGCTACCTTGGTGTACAGTCCTACGGTACAGAATGCCGAGTATATTGTAATCAACGACAGTTCTATTGCACTTGAATTTTCTTCAGATGAACCCATTTCACCTGCTGAATCTATAAGCCAGAAGTAAAGATTTATTACCCATTTTATGGATGGCAGATAAGGGTAATATGATGTCATGGGACATACTTACAGTAAGATAATTATGTAACCTATACTTTCATTCGCTAAATGTGGCATCTCTAGGTATCTGGAGCCAAACTGAACAAGTTCAACTTGTAGCTCCACCGTCTACCAGCTGTTCCTTCCGGTCAGCCACTATGAACCTGTACATACAGATGTCTAGTTATTTAACATGTCAAATTCCTCACCTATAAAATGGGGTTAATGTCTACACCTATCGTATAAGGTTGTGTGCTAAGAATTAAATTTAAAAACACTAGACTTAGTGTAGTGGTCATACTGTAAATTATATAAATGTCAAATCACTTTATTGCATACCTGAAACTAATATAATATTATATACCAACTATACTTAAAAAATAAAGTTAAATTTGAAAAGTAAATATACCTAATATATGCCTGGAATGTACTAAGCACTCAGTATATGTTACATAATTATCTT